>SJXQ01007025.1:117048-139992 GCA_006408695.1 Aepyceros melampus | reverse complement strand
CGCGTCCCGCTTCGGAGCGTGGTGCACGGCGGCACCATGGGGTCCAGCAACTTGGAGCTGATTTTTGACAGCGTGGGGCACTTCGGCAGGTAGGGAGATGGGGTAGAGAGGGGTGGGGAGGGAGGACGGTGCCCGGGGAGCCGGAGCCACGTGGGTGGAGGCGCCGGTGGGGTCTGTTTCTTTCCGTTGCGGTGGGGTTCCTGCGCGCGCAGAGCTCGCGATCCGAACACATCTCCCCACTCCTCCTTTCCGGGAAAAGTCCGGAGGCCCGAGTCCTGACTCCTGGCCCTGGACTGATCCTCTCGAACTCTGGCGGCCGGACGCCCCCAGAGCGAGCAGCGGGCGCTGGGGGCTCGCTTCGGGAGTGGTGGGTGCGGGGTTCCCCGGCGCGCCCTCTGCCGGTGCCGGAGTCCAAAGCCCCGGCTGCAGAGGCCAAGTCACAGAAGGAATGCCTGTTCTTGCAGCTCGTTTCTCTAATCTGCCAAATGGGCTGCTCTTTCACTTCCCCAGACGACTGCTGTCCCGCCCCAACCCGTGGTACAGTCTCCTTCAGTGCCTGGCAGGTATTGAATTGCTCTAGGAACAACCGTTTTAAGTTTGTTCGTTCTGTGTGTGTGTGTGTGTTTCGGTTTATGGAAACCTAATATGTGGTGGCTCAGACGGTAAAACATCTGCCTACAATGCTGGTCGGGAAGATCCTCTGGAGAAGGCAATGGCAACCCACTCCAGTACTCTTGCCTGGAAAATCCCGTGGACAGAGGAGCGTGGTAGGCTGCTACAGTCCATGGGGCCGCAAAGAGTCAGACACGACGGAGCGACTTCACTCACTCAATATGTGCCAACTACACAGTGTGGAATTTTACAAAGGGTGGGGGTGAATCCTTGTTTTAATGATTGGGAAACTGAGGCTGGGTCAAGGACCCACAGCTACTGCAGGGTGGGACCTAGGTTTGACCTTTGTATGATTGTCATTCTCTTTTGATTTGTCAAATGAATTTTAAAAATTTAAAGTGTATTCATTCATTTGTGGAGAAATACTACTTTGACCCAGAACGTTTTGGGAAAAGAGGTAGCTGGGCGAGGAGCCATAGAAAGTGTGGATCCAGAGGTTTGGGCTCAGTCTGAATCCTGGCCTGCCACTCACTGCTAAGGTGACCCTGGGAATACTGTGTCTCAGTTTCCTATGCGCAAAATAAGAATTATAATCATTCCTGCCTTTAGCTCCCTTCCACGCTTGTGATGAAGAGCTGATGCTGTGCTCTTCTCCAGGGTGAAAAGTTGCACAGATGTTGGTTATGATTCCCAGTGTCCACAAGGAGTGGTGAAGCAGGCGGGGAAGGGGCAGGAGGCCCCAACTCTCCCCTACTTCCTCCTGATACCTGCATTATTGAATGCTCAGTTGTGCCCGGCTCTGTCCTAAGTTTTTTGTACGTTACCTTCTTTTACCTTCACTGCAGCCTTTTGAGACTAGTGGTATCACTCCATTTTATATATGAGGAAACCAGGTCTTGCACCTAAATCACAAATCTCTTAGTAGCAGAGCAGGATTCGATGTCATTGGATGTCCATTGGCCTCCACAGCCCATGCTGTCAACTAGATGCTCTCCTGAGTGCAACCCTGGGATTCAGCCAGGTCCTTCATTTATTATCTCATCTTATCTTCCTTGAAGCAGAATAGCACAGGGATTACAAAATCAGCTCTGGGAATGGTCTCCTTCAGAATGGACTTGTTGGATCTCCTTGCAGTCCAAGGGACTCTCAAGAGTCTTCTCCAACACCACAGTTCAAAAGCATCAATTCTTCGGCGCTCAGCCTTCTTCACAGTCCAACTCTCACATCCATACATGATCACAGGAAAAACCATAGCCTTGACTAGACGGACCTTAGTCGGCAAAGTAACGTCTCTGCTTTTGAATATGCTATCTAAGTTGGTCATAACTTTTCTTCCAAGGAGTCAGCGTCTTTTTATTTCATGGCTGCAGTCACCTAAGAAGAATTAGGTGTTGTTCAATACAAAATACAAGTTTGTATTGAAGTTACAAACACTTCACGGTTTAAGCCCCATGTCAGAGGGAATTGAGGAAACTGAGATTCAGGAGGAACTAAGAGCCTGGATCTTTGAGTTATATTGGAATAAAGACAGAGAGTTTAAAATTTCAGAGTTGGAATGATGAGCCTGTGGCCAACTTAAATATACGGGTATAGGTGGTGGTGGTGGTTTTTTTTTTTTTTTCCCTGTCAGTGTATAGACCCTTTTAGGCTCTTTTTTGACTTCACCTTATGAACATCATAGTATCTAACACTTACATGTACCTACAGTATACCATAGTGCTTTACATGTAGTAACTCTACATTCCCACAGTAACTCATTTTTCAGATGAGTTACATCTGAAAAGTTACCCTTTACATAAAGGGTAAGGATCTTGCCCAAAAGACCCAGGTGGTAAGTAACCAGAGACAAGCTTCAAACCTTGGTAGTCTGGTTCTGGAGTCCATGCTCTTAACACAGTGGTATAATACTAGTTATGTTTTATTATGGGCTACCCAGGTAGTGCTAGTGGTAAAGAACCTGCCTGCCAATGTAGGAGACATCAGAGACGCAGGTTCAGTCCCTAGGTGCGGAAGATACTGAAGGAGGGCGTGGCAGCCCACTCCAGTATTCTTGCCTGGAGAATCCCCATGGACAGAGGAGCCTGGCAGGCTACGGTCCATGGAGTCACAAAGAGTTAGACAAGACTGAAGCGACTTAGCACATACGCAGGCATGTTCTATTATATAGAATGATATCAGTCTAGGACTGAATGTAATCTTCTTTACCTGTCACCCAGATAGCATAGGTCTGTTTCCTGGAGGTTCTGGTCATCTTTGCTTTTACTTACCTCTGGTTTCCTGTCTATTGTTTTTCCATTAGTGTTTCTCTTGGCTGTGGGCATAGTGATGTGTTGTGTCTAAGTCTGTTGTTCTGAAGGAGCCTTGGGCTGGGTAGACACCTGGTGGACAGCAATCTTTATAAGGGAGAAAATTATTTGTTAGAATGCGAGACACCTAAGGTAGTAGAATTTTGTTTTTTTGAGGCAGTTATCCTTGTGACTTCCCTGGTGGCTCAGCTGGTAAAGAATCCTCCTGTAATGCGGGAGACCTGGGCTTGATCCCTGGGTCGGGAAGATCCCCTGGAGAAGGGAATGGCAACCCACTCCGTACTCTTGCCTGGAAAATTCCATGGACAGAGGAGCCTTTTGGGCTACAGTCCATGGAGTTACAAAGTGTCAGACATGACTGAGAGACTAAGCACAACACAGGAAAAGGGAAATTTGACCTGAAAGTGTGCTTAAGACCTTCTCACCACCTGTAGGTGGGGCAGAGAAGACAGATCCTAGCTTCAGAGGCCTGCCAGGGGAGGTGCTCTGCTGGGGGGACTGGGTGTGAATTGAGAACATGAATAGAGAACTTGTGCGACTCTGTGGAAAAAACTAGTGACAACCGTGGGGTTCAGGCTGGCTGGGGAAGGAGTGAGGCCAGGAAGGTGCAGTAAACTGGAGAAGCTGGTGGGCGCCAAAGGCTGGAGCCCCGAACAGTGCAGGGGATGGGGTCAGTGGGAGGGACAGGGGAAGCTGGGAGGATGGGAAGCTGTGGTCAGACAATGTGAGTTTTGCAGCAGTGGAGCCTCTCCAGGTGATGAGACTACTTAGGTACCAAACCCAAACGCCTCAAGGGGCAGGCAGCTAAACTTCACGTAAACAAAATCTGTCTGCTCTTTGTGGGGACTGTGTCGAGTTTGAGCATTGGAATTGGTGAAGTGGGGAGGCTGCTACTGCTGCTAAGTTGCTTTAGTCGTGTCTGACTCTGTGCGACCCCAGAGATGGCAGCCCAGCAGGTTCCCCCGTCCCTGGGATTCTCCAGGCAAGAACACTGGAGTGGGTTGCCATTTCCTTCTCTAATGCATAAAAGTGAAAGTGAAGTCGCTCAGTCATGTCCGACTCCTAGCGACCCCATGGACTGCAGCCTACCAGGCTCCTCCATCCATGGGATTTTCCAGGCAAGAGTACTGGAGTGGGGTGCTATGAGTCGAAGTATAAAAATGTATGTCATATACGATGTATGTTACCTTCTCAGTCATATTCATAGGGTTGTCGTTATGCGATGCCTCTTAGGTCCCTAACAGGATTTGGTTGTGTTTATCCCTTTATTCAAGCTAAGCATAAATGGAGACACTTCATGTTTGCCTATGTCTTTTGTCTTTTTTTTTTTTTAGCCCATAGTTCAGCTATAATAACTTGTTTCTTTTCCTCTTTCTTTGCAGATACCAACTATTCCTCTATTTTATATGTGCCTTCCAGAATATCTCTTGTGGTATCCACTACTTGGCTTCTGTGTTCTTGTCAGTGTCCCCCCCGCATATCTGTAGGCCCCCAGGCAATGTGAGTCGGGTTCTTTTCCAAGACCTCTCTACTTGGCAGCTGGAGGACATCTGGGCCCAGTTCTCCGTAGGCCGTGAGGATCACATCCTCGTGCAGCTGCAGGACGGGGAGGTCTGGGAGCTTACCAGCTTCAGAGGTTCCGGAGGGATGATCAGTCGAGCCTGGACTATGAGTACAGCGGCCGGAAGAGCGGCTTCCCTTGCTCGGATGGCTACATCTACGACAGAAGCAAGTGGCTCAGCACTGTGGTGACCCAGTGGGACCTGGTGTGTAACCGAGAGTGGTTCGGAAGGCTGATCCAGCCCACGTTCATGTTTGGAGTCCTGCTGGGAGCAGTGATCTTTGGCTACCTCTCCGACAGGTAACATGAAGCCTTTTGTATTGTTTCATCCATCAGTGTAGGGGTCGTTTTCCCGTCTCATTGTCTTAGGGGGACAGGAAATTATGTTCAAAACTTTAGTCATTTTCATACTTCCTATCTAAATACGTTCTTCTTTGCTGATCTGTTACTTAGGGACACAAAATAACGTTAAGAGGATGGGTTCTGAAGACAGTCCGCCTGTGTTCTGCTATTTATTAGCTGTGGACCTTGGCACATTGCCTGACCTGTATTTCAGAATCTTGTGTGTAAGCTGGCAATGAAGATAACAATACTCATCTCAGAGGGTTATTGCAAAATTAACACAGAAAAAGTACCTTGGACATATAACCACTCAGTAGCTACTGGTTATTACTTTGAATATTTTTTCTGTAAATAGACTTGCTTTTTAGGAGGATAGTCTGGCCCTATGCAGTGATATCTATGAAATTGTGTGATGTACCAACCAAATTAAAAAAAAAAAACTTTAAAATGAACATATAGCTCTTAAAATAAGGCAAAGTTCATCTGTGTATGGACATGGACCACACTTTTAGTGCCTGTCCCAGAGCACCAGAGATAAACTTATTTATTTGGCCCCATAGTTGTGAATTTTACAGGCATGTTCTGGGCACTGGGAACCTAAAGACAATTGCTTAGGTCAGAAATCCCTGCGCTCAGTGTATGCTAGTCACATGGGACCAACAAACACATCGAAAGAAAAATTATAGGGCTTTGTTGTGTCTGGGGCCATATTAGAAGTAAAGGCCATGGAGACAAAGACTATGGAAACCAAAGGGAGGAGGACCCAGGTCTTTCCCCCCACCTTCCACATCCCCTCCAGGAGGTGGGGTTTGAATAATGAAATTGCAACAGAAGTGGAGTCTATTAGTAAAACAGTTATTATATGGTGACTGAAGTTACCATTTCAGTGTTTAAGAATCTTCTGCTTCATAAGCTTTCTGGGAAGGATGGAAGTTGAGTTGTCAGTGGAGAGAGGAGCAAAACAGGAGTTGAGGAGGTAGATACTCCCTTTTGGAAAGTCCATCAGTGGAGGAAATGCAAGATGCAAGTGGCTACAGGAATGATGGGGATCCAGAGAAGGTTGTTTTGTCTTTGGCTGGAAGAGACTTCAACTGAAAGGGAGGAGTCAGAGGAGTGGGAGGGATAGAGGGAAAAGAAATAATTGGTAGAATAAGGCCTCAGAGGAGATGGGAAGAGACATGAACCAATACAAATATTGCAGAATGGTATTTGAAGAGAAAAGGGTGTGTGTCTCTGGACAGGAGGGAAAAAAAAAAAGGCTGCAGGCTGAGGCAGGTCTTGTTGGCAGTTGGGCAGAGCAGGAAATTGCAGAACTTTCTCTTTGATGTTCTCTGTTCTCTGCTCATCATCAAGAGAGTTGCTCATCTGTTAACAGAGAATGAAAATGTTGTGGGTAGAAAAGGGATGGATGAAAATAGTTTAAAATGACATTCAGGGCTCAAACGAGATTGGGAAAACTTTAAATGTAGGGCCAACAATCCCTACTAGTGCCTGTGGGAGCAGAGCAGGCTGAGGCTGTGAATTTGACAGTTTCCAATTTGCTTACATACTCTCTGCTGCAATGGGAAAACCTGTTGCTTGGAATCTCGGGACTGTATTCTTTTGCCTTAAAATGATCTGTCAGGGACATCTCATAGGGAGAAAATATTTGCAAATCATTTAGCTAATGACAGTCTAGTATCTAGAATACATAAAAAACTCTTATAACTCAACAATAAAAAGATAAATAACCCAATTCAAAAATGAAAAATGATTTGGATGGATATTTTGCAAAGAATATATACAAATGGCCAATAAGCACATATAAAAATGTTCAACATCAATAATCATTAGGGAAATGTAAATCAATACTATAGTGAGATACCTTTGATCACTAGAATGGCTGTAATCAAAAAGACAGATAATAACAAGTGTTGTCAACAACAAGTGTGGCTATGGAGAAATTGGTGAGATGGTAGAATTGGGGCAGCCACTCTGGAAAACAGTTTGGCAGCTCCTCAAAAATTAAACATAAAGTTAGCATATGACCCAGCAATTCCACCCCTAGGTACATATCCAAGAGAATTGAAAACATAACTTGACATAAAATCTTGTTCACAAATGTTCATGGCAGCATTATTCATTATAGTCGAAAAAGTGGAAACAATGTCCAAATGTCCATCTAGGGATGAATGGATGAACAAAACGTGGTATAGCCACACAATGGAATGTTGTGTGTGTTAGTGGCTCAGTCATGTCTGACTCTTTTGTGACCCCGGGGACTGTAGACCACCAGGCTCTTCTGTCTATGGAATTCTCCAGGCAAGAATACAGGAGTGGGTTGCTGTTCCCTTCTCCAGTGGAATGTTATTGAGTCATAAAAAGGAATGAAGTACAGTAACATGGATGAACCTTGAAAACATAATAAAATAAGCCAGGTCTTATAGTGTGTGATTCCATTTATATAGAACGTCCAGAAGAGGCAACTCTCTAAAGACAGAAAGTAGATTGTGGCTGTCAGGGGACAGAGGGAACAGAGAATAAGAAATGATGATTCCTGGGTGCAGAATTTCTTTTTGGAGGGATGAAAATGTCTTGGAACTAGAGAGTGATGAGTTGCACAACTCTGTGAATCCACTGAAAAGCCACTGAATTGTATACTTTAAAACTGTGGTCCCCAGCGTTTTTGACATCAGGGACTGGTTTCATGGAAGACAAGTTTTCCATGGACCGGGGCAGGTGGGGGACGGTTTCAGGATGATTCAAGTGCATTACGTTTATTGTGCACTTTATTTCTATTCTAATGCTGCTGCTATCTGATCTGACAGGAGGTACAGGTCTGCAGCCTGAAGGTTGGGGATCCCTGCTTTAAAAGACTGGATTTTGTATCATGTGAATTACATCTCACTTTTTAAATCTGCAGGCATGTAATTGTTATTTGTTTGCTTTTTAAAGAAGGAAATTCCCTTCCCAATTATGAAAATATAGGGCAAATAGACAACTTATTCTACTAGCAGAATGTCACTAGACTTCTGTTTTTAGAGGGGCTTATTAAGAGTTGCCTCCCTCTTGGTGGGCAGAGCCAGCCCCGCAGGGAAGATGATCCAGCAGGTGACAGAGCAGTTCCTGACAGGGAAAGGACAGATCTTCCCTCTCCTTCCTCCTAATCCCAGGTTAGGAGGTCCTTTGGGGACCACCCAGAGTGATTGTGTGTGTATATTAGCAGCTCAGGTGGAGACTTGGCCACTGAAAAACTGGCCTTTTGAAAAAATTGTGTGTTAACTCATGATTTACCCAAAATAAATAAGTCAAATACATAAGCTACTAAAAATATAGGTAAAATTTATCTTTCTTGAATTAGAGTGGATGTTTTAAACTGTTGCAGCCACACCTTGCCCCTTCCACTGTGTGATTCTTATTTTTCAGGGCAGGAAGACGACTTGTTTTGTGGGCCTCAAGCACCGGTGTATTTTTGTTTGGCATAGCGGCGGCATTCACATTTGATTATTACAGCTTCATAGTCGCACGCTTTCTTCTTGCTATCGTGAGTTGGGTTGTTGTTGGGGTTTCTGTTTGTTTGTTTTTGCCTCTTTAATTCCACTGCAGTGTTTTTATATTAAACCTTAACTCTCTTAGCTGTGCTTATTTGAATCTAGTGAGATAGAGATCAAGGACTAATCTTTGTTCACTGCCCAAGTCTTTCTGTAGAATATTAGTGCCTTATGCTTAGAATGGAAGCTGTTAAATGAAAAATTGTTGCTTAGTAGGCTGAAACGTTTCATTTGACTCTGTGCCTGACATGTGATCCACATTCCACCATCACTAGCAGCAGGGATTGTGAGACATCACTTCCAGTTGGCATTTTACTGGGGATTCTGGCCAGTTGTTGTTGTTGTTTGGTTGCTCAGTCATGTTCGACTCTTTTGCAACTCCATGGACTGTAGTCCTCCAGGCTCCTCTGTCCATGAGAATCCCGTGGATTCTCCTGGCAAGAATACTGGAGTGGATTGCTGTTTCCTCCTCCAGGGGATCTTCCTGACCCAGGGATTGAACCCTTGTCTCCTGCATTGGCAGGTGTATTCTTTAACTCTGAGCCACCAGGGAAGCCCATTCTAGCCAATACTGTAAGGCAAAAGATAGAGAAGAGACAGGAAGAACAAGAGGGAGAGAGGAAGGCACAAGGGGACAGAAAGAAAAAAAGTCATTATTTATACCCATTACAAATAATAGCTACCAATTATTTTACTTCTGAGCAATTATGTCAGTCTAGCTGTATGCATGAGCCAAACAGACAGTTAAGGCATATTGTTAAGAATGTCATTTGTATAATGTGCAGGAAGGGTAAAAACAAAGCTTCAGATCTTTTTGTTCTGGGGAACAGGGGAGGATAGTGGAAAGGGCATGTATTTGAATCCCAGCATTGTCATATATTGGCCTCTCAGCTGTGTGACCTTGGGCAAATGCCTTATCCTCTTCGAACCTTAACCTCTTATCTGTAAACTGTAGAAAAGAATACCTATTTCACTGGGTTGTTACCAGGACTCACTTGAGATTCAGGGAAATGTCCGCAGTTCAGTACCTGGCATGGAGTAAAGCTCTGTGCTTTACTGTTGCTGGAAGTGGACCAGGGAGTTTCCACACTCAGTGAGGCTTCCGGACAGGCTCCATACTACCTCGCAGCAGCAACAGTGATTCTCTTTGGAGGTCACTGTTCAAGGATAACAGAGTGAAGTTTTCTCTTCAGGAGGAACTTGTGATCTTGCTGAACACAGAGCAGGGCATGCATCCCCTCTCATTGGAGCAGACGACCTAAGGGTGTAGGGAGAAGCCAAGGACTTCAGCTTCAGAAGAAGAGGTCCTGTGCCCCCTCCAAGTGCAAGGTGGTATATTCTCTTTTGGAGTCTTCATCAACAGCTAGGAAGGGTCCCTAAGAAGCCACACTTAGATGGCCAAGGATAGAAGGATGCATTAAAAACAATTTAGGAGAATCGAAGGTGTTGTATCTTTAAAAAGTGTAATATTTTGGGGAATGCAGAGAGTTTTTAACACAAGAGATAACAACCAGCAGTTCTGTCTCCACTAAGGACAGAATAAGAGGAAATGACTCTGTAGCTGCAGGGTGAGGTTTAATAATAGACCTTCTGGTGGGAATGATTGTACAACAGAGGCAAAGATAGGTCTTGAGAGAGTGTGGAGTCCTCTTTTGGAATAATTAAGAGAATAATTCTAAAAATATCTTTTTTGGTCTTGCGAAATACCTTGAGTTGATTTCCAGAGCCAAGAAAATCAGACAGCCACCCATAGATACTTCTGTAAAATGTGGTATTAATTTTCTGTGGCTCCTTCCTTTGGTTTTTATGGGAAATATATTTGTGATGCAATTCTGATTAGGGAGGATGCAGGCAGATTCATTTACTCAGCACATTTATTGATCTGCCTACAGACTGTCATGCTAAGTAAACCTGACCAGGATGTTTCAATAACCCTATAGTGTAGCAGGAAAGCAAGATGCTGACGGACCATTGTAAAAAATCCATACAGTGCTGACAATAAGGACCAGCAGTTGGGGGAGGGGCTCCACACAGTGGGGGATGTGATGAGGAGTCTAGAGAGTCAGGGTCTTTTTAGTCTGAGGGATGGGTGAGAGAAGAACTTTATAGGCAGAGGGAGTAGCAAGTGAGAGGGCCTAGAAGATGTGAAGAAACTGAAGGTCTAGCTACCAGGAGAATAGAGAGGTGGTGAAATGCACGGTGAGGCTGAAGGAGAGACAGAGGACTAGGCAGACCTTGTAAGATGACAAAGGGTTTGCAGGTTTTCCTAAAGGTAATGAGAATCCTCTGAAGGGGTTCAGTGAATTCAGGGGTGAAGTGGTCATTCTGATGCTGTGTCAGGGGTGGGGTCAGGGTAGATGTGAGGAACTGAGTATTATTACTGCAGGTGACAGGTGTGAATGGGATCAAGGAGTCTTTTGGAATTATTCAGGCAGTTGTGCATGGATTGTTTGAACCCAGTGACAGAAGTAACTGGTAGAAGTGGGAGGGAACTCCAAAAGAACTGGCCTTGAAAAAAACATCTTGAGGACTGATGTTATAGCTTACCTTGATGGGGAATTAAAGGGGAAATTTGTAGTGTTTGAAGGTTTAAACTAACCAAACCACTGGATTCTTCAATATGGGAAGTCTCATTATCATTATCTGAGTCTTGCAATTACAAGGTTGCATGGGGAAATAAAAGCTCAAAATGTGAAACTGACCATTCATACAGCCATCCCTATCAAGCACCTCTCTGCTTACTGCTACTGGGCTAGCCTCTTTCCAACTCTGATGCAAAATGAAATTGCAGATCTTACAAAAGATGCTAAACTACAAAGAGTCTTTGAAAACAGTGGGAGAAAACTGCCTAATGCTACACGGATCCCTTGACCAATTGGGATCTGGCAGAGATAGACCAATTGGGACCTGGCAGAGATAGACCAATTAACTTTTGAAGAAATGAATATCCATAAAGATAATGACAAGACAAGCCTTCAAAAGAGGATGATTTGACTATCAAAGGATTAAGAGAGGGCTTTGGGGAAGTCAGTGGTGCCCCAGAATAATTTTTCAAAAATTAATTTTACAATTTAATTTATATTAATAAAAGTCAAATGTGAAATAATCTTGTAGAACTTCTAGTCCTTTCGCCACCACCCTCCTCCACAAAAAAATCCATTTGTTTCATTCTTTGTTTATTCCCTGAGTAGTCACGTAGTGTTATTATAATCTGAATTTTTTAAAATTTAATATAGGCCTGCTTTTAAAATAAAGATTTTCCTCTGTTCTTTTTATTGTGCTAAAATGCACATTAAATTATTTACCATCATAACTATTTTTAAGTATCTACAGTTCAGTGATATTAAATGCTTCATACTGTTGTACAACCATCCCCAACATCCATCTCCAGAATTCTTTTTGTCTTGCAAATCTGAAAGTCTATATTCATTAAACAGTAGCTCCCAATACTCCTTTCCCCCCAACCCCTAGCAACCACCATTCTACTTTCTGTCTCTATGAATTTGACTACTTTAGATACTATGCCTGAGGTAAACGGAATCATACAATATCCGTCTTTTTGTGATTAGCTTATTTCACTTAGTGTAATGTCCTCAAAGTTAATTCATGTTGGAGCATATGTCAGAATATTCTTTTCTTAAGGCTAAATAATACTCCGTTGTGTATTATCTATTCATCTGTTGATGGATTGCTGTTGATGGGAGCTTGGACTGCTTCTGTATTTTAGCTACTGTGAATAATGCTGTTATGAACATAAGTGTAAAAATATTTCTTTGAGATCCCCCTTTAAATTCTTTTGGGTATATTCCCAAAATGGGATTGCTGGATCATAAGGCAATTATATTTTTAGTTTTTTGAGGACTGTCCATACTGTTTTCCTTAGTGGCTGTATGTACTATTTTACATTTCCGCCAACAGTGCATAAGGGTTCTGATTTCTCCATATCCTCACCAACACTTATTTTATTTTATACTAGCCATCCTAATGTCCATGAGGTAGCATATCAAATCATGATTCTGATTCGCATTTCCCTAACGATTAGTGATGCTGAGCATCTTTTCATTGCTTATTGGCCATTCCTGTATTTTCTTTGGAGGAATCCAAGCCCATTTTTGAATTTGATTGTTTGTTTAGTTAGCAGATATTTGGTCCTATCCAAACCATCCATAAGACATTTGGTCCATGCCAAAAGGCAGCTGATACCTGGTCTTATCCAAAACCATTTGGCTTGGACCAAATATGCTTATAGGTCTTTTGCTGCTAAGTCTGCTAAGTCACTTCAGTCGTGTCCGACTCTGTGCGACCCCATAGATGGCAGCCCACCAGGCTCCCCCATCCCTAGGATTCTCCAGACAAGAACACTGGAGTGGGTTTCATTTCCTTCTCCAATGCATGAAAGTGAAAAGTGAAAGTGAAGTCGCTCAGTCATGTCCGACTCTTAGCGACCCCATGGACTGCAGCCCACCAGGCTCCTCCGCCCATGGGCTTTTCCAGGCAAGAGCACTGGAGTGGGGTGCCAGTGCCTTTGGGTAGGACCAAATTTCCAGGACCTTTTGGTGTGGACTGAGTGTTTTATGGATGTTTCTGAAGGACCAAATATCATGTAAGGTTTTGTTTTATTATTGAGTTTTAGAAGTTCTCTGTGTATTCTGGATATTAGTCTCTTATGAGATATATGATTTGCATATCTCTTAGTCCATAAGTTGCCTTTTCACTCCAGTGATGGTGTCTTTTGATGCACAGACGTTTTGAATTTCCCTGAAGTCCAATTTGTCTGTTTTTGTTGTTGTTGTTGCATGTCAAAATGAAAGTTTGATCAAATCTTTTTTCTTCTCACTAATTACTGTAAGTGATTTGTTCCCGTTTAGAATTTAGGATTTAATAAAAAAGGCTCTTCTCTCTATAGGTAAATTAATACACATATTTGCAAGGAACTGAGATGTAAATTCACACTGTAAAGGAATATTTAAATAAAGCAAAAGGCAGTGTCTATCATAATGCAAAACTACTCAAACTTTGCCTTTTGGGAGTAGACAGGGTGTGGGAAGATGAGAGGACACAGTTGAAGAAGAAGGATGGATTGGATTAAATTCCATTGTATGAATGTGATGTGGGTTTCAGAAAACAAAGCTTTTTTTTTTTTTCTTTCTGGTGTGATTTGCTGAGGGTCAAACTCCTTAGTAGTTATGTGTGTGACCTTAAATCTGGCCCACCCTCCCTGCTTTGTTTTGCAGTCTGGAAGTGGCTATCTCGTGGTGGTGTTTGTCTATGTGACAGAATTTGTCGGCATGAAGTCTCGGACGTGGGCGTCCATCCACTTGCATTCCTTTTTTGCTTTTGGAACCATGGTGGTGGCTTTGACGGGCTACTTCGTCAGGACCTGGTGGATCTATCAATAGTCCTCTCCTCCGTGACTGTCCCCTTTATCCTGTGCTGCTGGATGCTCCCAGAGACACCTTTTTGGCTTATCTCAGGGGGAAAGTATGAAGAAGCACAAAAAGTAATTGATACGATGGCCAAGTGGAACAGGACGAGATCCTGTAATCTGTCAGAACTTTTATCACTGGATCACGATGGTTCTGCTGGTCATAAGCCCTCTCAAGTTGAGAAGCACACCCTGTCAGAACTATTTTATGACTGGAGTATTGGAACAAGGACACTTATTCTTTGGCTGATTTGGTTCACAGGGTGTTTGGGGTTCTACACCTTCTCCTTGAATTCTGTTCATTTGGGAGGCAGTGAATATTTAAATCTCTTCCTTACGGGTAAGTGGTCAAACTATATTAAGTGTAGCTGCGAAGTGAAATTTCTACCAGGTTTTGAGAGTGTTTCTATTGTCTTCATTTCTACCAGGAACAACACTGCCGGCTATGTCATTATGGTCTTTTTTAGTATTGTGTGTGTGTGTGTGTGTGTGTGCGCGCGCGCGCGTGTTAGTAGCTCAGTCGTGTCCGACTCTTTGCGACCCCATGGACTGTAGCCCTCCAGATACCTCTGTCCAGAATTCTCCAGGCAAGAATACTGGAGTAGGTAACCATTCCTTCTCCAGGAGCTCTTCCTGACCCAGGGATTGAACCTGGGTCTCCTGCGTTGCAGACAAATTCTTTACCATCAGAGACACCAGGGAAGCCCCTTTTAGTGAAAATCGAAGACTTGAGTCCCTCCTTCCTTTCCTGCCTCTTCTCCTTGCTTGCTTCCTTCCTTTAAGCCCATTGCCATCTCAGAACTGTAGTTCAGAGGTACCTTCTATAACCTTTGGCCTGTACTTTCAGATTTCTTTTTATGCATCTCCATACATTTGTACAGATAAATGTTTTATATTTTAACATAAATGAGATTATTCACTACATATTGTTCTTTGCAAGTTGCATTCCTTTTAAAATTTAACGTGTCTTGGAGATCTTCTGGCATCTTTCTCCTTCTAATTTAGGAATTTTAGTCAGTAAAATAACCTAAACACTTGCAACTGTAGTTTATGATGTCATGCTTCTTTTAATTCAGTGGCAGGTTAAAATAGCTCTGAAGCTGTAATAGCCTGAGGTGTGACTCTTAACAAAATTCACACCAGATATGAGAGAATTATCAGAAATGCATTTGTGCAGAATTATCAGAAATGCATTTGTTTCTGTGTAGGCTACTTGCATTTGGTATTATCCCCAGAAAAGTTTGCTTTAAAATTGTTGTACATAAATATCATCCTTTCTCATTAAAGTGCTCTGATGAGACACCTGTTTTTGTTAATTATAGCACAAAGGAATTATAAGTCATTTTGAGAAAAAAAGAACTACTTTTTTTTAGGGGGGACAGACCAACAAGTTTATAAAAAGAGCCCATCTTGACTTCAAACACATTTTATAAACAAATGAACAAGTGAACGCATTCTATGTGTCAGTTTGAGAAACAGGGATTCAACCCAGGTCTCTCGCATTGTAGGCAGATACTTTACCATCTGAACCACCAAGGAAGCCCAGTATTTCTAGAACAGAGCAGAATCAAGTGGGATGGGGTGTGACATCGGGAAGTTTAGGAATGCTGGGGTTTTTGATCTTCATGATATAGTCTGTTAAATTTGATGGAGATGTATCATTTCTCAAGGAAACAGGCAATCTCATAAATATAAGACCCAGAGGGATGGGGAGGGAGGTGGGAGGGGGTTTCAGGATTGGGAACATGTGTACACCCGTGGCAAATTCATGTTGATGTATGGCAAAACCAATACAATATTGTAAAGTAATTAGCCTCCAATTAAAATAAATAAATTTAAATTAAAAAAAAATGTTTCCAAGACAAATAGCATTGTTTTATAGGCACTGGGCTTCCCCGATGGCTCAGCAGTAAAAAAACCTGCCGACAATGCAGGAGACTGGGGTTTGATCCCTGGATTGGGAAGATCCCCTGGAGGAGAGTATGGCAACCCACTCCGGTATTCTTGCCTGGAGATCCCATAGACAGAGGAGCCTGGGGGGCTAATGTCTATGGGGTTGCAAAGAGTCAGACAGGACTGTAGCGACTGAGCACGCACATAGTCTACACTGCCTTTGATTTTTTTCATGTCATGACCCTTGCCAGTAGCCCTCTGCTTGTCAAGCACTTCTAGTCAGTACTTTTGTGCTGTGCAAATTTTGAACGAGTTTTCAGCTCCTGAGATGGTCTGAGGTTGGTGGGGATTTCAGTTCAGGTTTTGTGCCACTTGCAGGTGATGAATGCTGCAGTAGCCTCAGGACATACCTTTGGGGTTATATGGAGATAGGATCAGAATGGGGTCTGAGTGATTAGAGAGATTATACATCATAAAAGTGAAGAAAATAATGGCAGCTTGTCCTAATCCCAGAAGGGTTCGTTGGTTGCACCATTTCTAACCCAGACATAGTCAAGTCAAAAATATAGACGCGGCATCTCTACAACTCAAGAAGAATCAAGGTGAAATATACTTGAAAAGGTCTCTTCAGCTTTCCCAGTAGCTGTGCAGCTTTGCTAGGCTCCAGGAATTCAGCTGGTGGCCTTGCACACAGTGCTGGAGAGAGGAGAGCCCTGAGTCAGACGTGGAGGGAATCAGACATGAGGGAGGGAGGTGGCAGGAAAGGTTTGGCTCCCAAAGACCAGTCCCTGAGCTGTCACTTACTCATTTGGCTCAAGTCATTTAGTGTTGGGAATGACTGAAAGTGGGATGAGAAGGGGACGACAGAGGATGAGATGGTTGGATGGCATCACCAACACAATGGACATGGGTTTGAATGGACTCTGGGAGCTGGTGATAGACAGGGAGTCCTGGCGTGCTGCAGTCCATGGGGTTGCAAAGAGTCGGACAAAACTTAGTGACTGAACTAAACTGACTGATTTAGTGTTAGTTGGAAAGTGGAGGTGATAATCCAGGCGTATTCCCAGGAGGTTCTTTTGAGAGTCATTGTTTTATTTCATCTTGAAAAGTCCTTAAAAAAAAAAAAAAGAGTAGGGTAATGGAGAACCTACTGTTTTGGTCCAGAGGCACCAGACCTTACAGCAGGGTCTGTGAAGGGGAGGCGTTTTCTCTGGAGCTGTTTATTTTTCATGTTAATGAAGAAAAGGTCAAGGCTGTGGTTTTTCCAGTGGTCATGTATGGATGTGAGAGTTGGACTGTGAAGAAAGCTGAGTGCCGAAGAATTGATGCTTTTGAACTGTGGTGTTGGAGCAGACTATTGAGAGTCCTTGAACTGCAAGGAGATCCAGCCAGTCCATTCTAAAGATCAGTCCTGGGTGTTCTTTGGACGGACTGATGCTAAAGCTGAAACTCCAGTTCTTTGGCCACCTCATGCGAAGAGTTGACTCACTGGAAAAGACTCTGATGCTGGGAGGGATTAGGGGCAGGAGGAGAAGGGGACGACAGAGGATGAGACAGCTGGATGGCATCACCAACTCAATGGACATGAGTCTGAGTGAACTCTGGGAGTTGGTGATGGACAGCGAGGCCTGGCGTGCTGCAGTTCATGGTGTTGCAAAGAGTCGGGCACAACTGAGAGACTGAACTGAACTGAACTGAAGAGAAGGGAGACTCGTCTCTCCAGCAGGGCTCAGAATGTTATTTTTTGTCTTTGCCCAGCCTTTTTTTTTTTTTTTCTGAGAAACTGCAGCAGAGTTTAATTTCTGATGTACTGCTAAGAATGTTAACTCAGGAAATATGTATCCACCTGCAGTGATATGTTCCCAAAACCACAGAAGACAGGTAGAGCCAGACCTGCCAGTCCAGGTGCTAATAGCATTTTGTAGTTAAACAGGCAAGTGCACACCAGTCCTCAAAGGCAGTGGTGGGTAGTGTCCTAAGGTTAGGCAAGCTGCAGAGGGTCGAAAGAAGAGACCTTTCAGTTACGTGGACAATCTAGGCTAATAAGCAGTGACAGTTTCTCAGAGGCTACTGGGTTTGCTCAGTTTTGCTGAGAAATCTTGCTTGCTCCCTGTTGCGTTCTGGGTGATAGATGTAAAGCTTTTTGGTTCTGGATCTAAGATTCAACTTCGGTTCTTCAACAGAAGGGCTTTTAAGTCAGTTCTGGACTTTGTTTTTTTTGTTGAGGGGGAGTAAAAGGAGATCCAAGACAAGGTCCTTGCTCAGTGGGGGATTCATAGTAGCTTAACTTCTAGGTTTAAAATCCATCAAACAGTTATCATTGCTATGGACCTAGCTGCACTGAATTTTCTACCTTAATTTCTAAGTTCGAAGTTACTGATACAAACATTTCCCCATAGTTCTGTCAAGCAGCAGAAGGCAAAGATCAGAAAGGATCAGTGTTGTCTATTAATTTACATACTTGTTCATTCCACCGGCCTGCCGTCCAGGCACTCTGCTGTGTGTCCTGGGAGCTTCCAGCCTCACTGGGGATAAGATTCTGAGGAGAGATGCTAAGTGCTAAGCAGATTATGTGAGCATTAGTGCACATCACAGTAAACATTCTCCCCACTCCAGTGAGTTTAAAAGTCACAGGCCGTTCTGCCTCTTAGGCAGTTGTTAGATAGTTCTTAGAAGTCCGTGAGATCAGAGAGAGGGCTGACCATTCCACTGGGTTAGAAGGCAGGGTCCCCCTGTCCAGCTGGATGCTCTGGCTTATAGAGATGTGTCATTTTGCTCCATGACAGGCGTAGTGGAAATTCCTGCCTATGTCTTTGTGTGCTTGGGGATGGACCGTGTGGGGAGAAGAAACATTCTGATTTTCTCCCTTCTGTCAAGCGCAGTGACCAATGGTGTGCTTATGGTGATCCCCAAGGTGAGTTCTTTTATGTTTTACTTAGGGAATGGTTAGTTATACTGTGACAGTTTGATGGGGACATTTTCAGCTTATGAATACGAAGGTGAAATAAGACATAGGGATAGATTATATTCATAATATTTTAAATGCTTTCTTTAAAAAAAATTCCTTCTCTGTTATAATAAATAGTAGAAAATTTAAGGGAAAAAGAAATGTGTGAGGTGGGGGCGAAGCCCCAAATCCCCCTTCTCAGAGATGGTCAGTGTTGTACTGTGTAAACATGGTACTCTTAGTGAGGAGAGTAGATTTCACTTTCCAGTGAGTATCATCATCTTAAACTTTTATTCATTCATGAAAGTTCTATCCAGCATCTAGTATGTGCCAGGTTCTTTTCTAGGTACTGAAGACGTGCAGTTAAGTCAAATTTCTCTGAGTAAAATGAAGAAAAACAAAATTGAATGAGGGATGGAGAGTGACTGTGTTTGGAGGGGTACTGTTCTTTTACCTAAGGTGGTTGAGGATGGTGTGCCTCTCAGAGAATGTGACATTTGATCAGAAATCTGGAGGAGCAAGGGGGTCATGGGGACAGATGAAAGATCCTATGAGTCTTATGTTCAGAATTGTTCCAGTTTAAACAGTTTTATTTTTCACTGTGGTAGGTTAGTAGTTTCCAATTTCTATTGTGCATGTATTTCCCAATGATCTTGCTTCTAAGAACGCAATTTCTTAGTGAGAAACAGTGCCATAAACTACTGAAATGACTTCCTCATTCCTATATTTTGGCAAACTCTTTGGCCTAGAATACCTCTTGCACCCAGAAGAACTCTTCCTTTTTTCACCCCAAATGTTACTAGAACCTGTATTTTCATTCTCAATATAGAAATACAGTCACTATAACAATACTTTAAAATAATTTATATATAATTATATAATAATTTATATATAATTATATAATAATATATATAATTATATATATATATAGTAATTATATAATTATAAAGCAATAGTATCTCAACATTTAGATCAAGGCATTTTAAGTTTTGTATATTGTTTGAAATCTAATTTAAGCTAACCAGTGACTTCCTTTTATGCTTCACTTAAGTATCAGTGAATAATTGGTGAATCAAATGTGTTATGGATTGAAATTTCCAGGTGATTGATACATGCAACTGATTCACATTAGTTAAAATTACTTAAGACTTAGAGGTCTCTGCCACTTTGAGGGAGCTTCATCCATACCTTTTTTGTATGTGTTTTTAAGTAGCTTGCAGTTATATTAGTTGAGTTGATGGCAACTGTCTTTGAGCCAGGGAGATTTAGGGGAGCCCTAGAACCTTTCACCTCTATGGTGGTTAAGCCCCAGCAGTAATGTGGAAAACCGGAAAGTGGCTGATGGCATTTCTAGAAATAGAGTACTAACCCTTAATCACAAAAACTTCCTCTCTAATAAAACTCTCCAAATGGTAATGTCAACGCAATACAATTTTTCTGAATTCCATTAATTCATTTAGCAAACACTGAATGCAAAGTAAGTAAGGTGATGGGTGACACTGGTTGCCTTAATACAGGCACCCCCAAATGTCAGTGACTTCACATCATGACGTTTATTTCTTGCTCACAGAAAGTTTGATGTGGCTCTTCGCTGGTGGGTTTAGGGGTGGTGAAGGGGGTGTTTTGCTCCCTGGAGTCACTCATGGATGCAAGTTGACAGAGGTGCTGCCACCCTTAATGCATGAACTCCATGGTCACCTGGGTCTCAACACCCAGCTGGCAGACAGGGGAGGAGAGAAAAGATGGATTGTGAGAAGTCTCTGAGAACTACTACAGGAAGTAGAATACGTCAAGGATGACAGCAGAAACTATCTGGGAGGGTCTTATTCCACAGTGTCTCTTCCCAAATGGCTTTTCTTAGTTGGTAATTTGAAATCTCCTAGGCAGAGGAGGCACAGTAAAACTTTTCTCTAATCTCATAAGGAGGGAAAGCTTTTGCAGACCATGAGCAGAATTTACAAAATAGATTCAAACAAAAATGAGACTTACTGTTCTGAAAGACACTGGAGGATTAGAAAGTTTTAAGTAATAATTTTAAGGATTTTCTCTTTTTCTTTTAAAAATATTACTTGATGACAAAATGATGGTCTATTTTGCCAATATATACATTTTCAGGAATACCATTTTTGGCTAGTGGTGGCATCTATGGCTGGAAAATTTTTCATAGGGGCAGCGTTTGGCCTTATATACCTTTATACAGCGGAGCTGTATCCAACCATTGTAAGGTAAGTTACTTATTTTTCTGTTGTTTTCTTATTATCTTTCACTTATGTGTCATATCCTTCATTTAGTCTCTGAGTATAAATGCCTTCTTTTTGTAGAAGTATGGGAACTCCGAGATGTGGTAAGATTACATGATGATGCTGATTCTGAATCAGAGGCTTTGTCTATACGTCATTAGCAAGGATATTAGAGAATTTGTTTTGAAATAGGGCTGTATTGTCCTAAAACCATTTTAAATCTTAAACACATTTGACTTACACCGACTCAGGGCTAATGTTCTAAAGATGTGTCTCTTGATGTCCTGATGTCACTTGTGTCAGGGCTGCCATAACAAACCATGGCAGATTGAGGGCTTCAAACAATAGGAATGTGTTTTCTCATGGTTGTGAAGATTAGAAGTCTGAGATCAAGGAGTCTGGCGTGTTGGTTTCTCCTGGGGCCTCTCTCCTAGGCTTAATAAGAGATAACTTACTCATGTTGAAGGGCTTCACTGGTGGCTCAGACGGTAAAGAATCTGCCTGCAATACGGGAGACCTAGGTTTGATCCCTAGGTTGGGAAGATCTCCTGGAGGAGGGCCTGGCAACTCACTCTAGTATTCTTGCCTGAAGAATCCCCATGGAGAGAGGTGCCTGGTGGGCTACAGTCCATAGTGTTGCAAAGAGTCGGATATGACTGAGTGAGTAAGCAGAGCACACTCATGTTGGAAGCACATTCTTTGCTTCCTGCTAGAGATTCTATAAGGTTTCTGTAAATAAGTTTTAAAGGAAAGTATATTAAGATATTGCTTGACTTTAAAAAATTGAAATAGAATGATCCATAGATATAAATCTCTTGGTTTCCCAAATCCCCACTTCCTATTCTAAATAAACTTCAGCTGTAGAAGACTGATGTTATCCTCAATGTTAGACTGAATGAGTATCATAAGAGCTTCATCTGCGTAGCTGACAAGACTGATTTACCTTTCTTTTGTCTTGAGTTATCTGCGTGTTTGTAGACACTGATATTTCACAGAATGTGAATATAAATCATGAGCACGTGTGCTCAGTCGCTCAGTCATGTCCAACTCTTTGTGACCTCATGGATGTAGCTTGCCAGGCTCCTCTGTCCATGGGATACCCCAGGCAAGGATACTGGAATAGGCTGCCATTTCCTCCTCCAGGGGAAATCATGAACAATTCCTGAACAATTAAAGTTAATTTCCAAGTATGTTAAGCTGATGTAAGTTTTAGTGTTTATTCTCTGTGGGGAGGGTAGACGGGGATCTGGGCAGCTGTTCCCTCACTGTCTGCATCACATGTCCCTTGTCTTCTGTTCCTGCTGCTGTCTTAATTTTCTCTGTGTTTCCAGGTCGCTGGCCGTGGGGAGTGGCAGCACGGTGGGCCGTGTGGGAAGCATTGTGGCCCCGCTGTGCATTTATCTCTCCAGCATTTGGATCTTCATGCCACAGGTGTTCATCAATTTATAGAACTTGACTGAGATAACGGTGAGGCAGAGCAGCTGACTGCCTTCTATATTTTGATTTATTAGGCTCCAACTTATAATTTGGTTTGGGGATTTCTAGCATCCTTGTTAATAGCTCATCAGTTGTTAAGTAGGGTGGTGGTTGCTGTTTCTTTGTTTGTTGATTGCCTTCCCCCCTCTCCCCACTGTCAGCTGTTAATTGCAACTTGATCAGCTCAAGTAGGGCTTCTCCTCAGCACATCACGAAGCCAAGAGCTCTGGTTTCTGGTCTCTGAGCCTGTGCTCCTCCATTGGGATCCGCCGGCTGCCTCCCACCCCCAGCCTTTTTGATGTCTGATCAAGGCCAGTTCTGGAGGCTGCTGCTCCTGGAAGAATCGGGTGGTATCTGGTGGAAAGGTGTACGGGTGTGTGGTTTCAGCTTCTCTGAAACTTGAGGGGCTCTTCATGGGCGGGGCTGCCTGTGTGCCTTCTCTGGGCGTTGGCAGTGTGAGCTGTTCACCTGTTTATGAAGCCTGAGGGTGCTTCTGCTCAGTTTGCAGATTTCCTCCTGGCCCAGCTGTGAGTTTGGGAAGGCATACAGAGCACTGTTACACAACTGGGGCAGGAGGAAGATGGGTGATGGGAGGTGGGGGGCAGGGAGGTG
>SJXQ01007025.1:68795-116930 GCA_006408695.1 Aepyceros melampus | reverse complement strand
TCCCTTTCTGGAACGTCCTGCTTGGAGCTCTCTCTAGGCTGTTTGCTCCCTGTCGTCTCTTTGTTTTTCTGATTGCCTCACTCTTCAAGAGCCATCCTGGCTGTCTTTCCCAATCGCTGTGTAGATAACTGCTCCTGAGTGCTGACTTGACTTCCAAGCTGCAGACTCACTAGCCCTGTGGATATCCTCCCTGGGCATCTTATAACTTCACCATTTCCCAAACCCAGCTGGCCTATGTTCCCTCCTCCTTCTGTCTCCACCGTGGGGTGGGAGTCCTTGGCCTCCCACATGACACTGGAATGCCATCTTTTATCCCCCCCACCCCTACTCCTCTCAATCCACGACACCAAATCTTCCTCGCTCAAAACCTCCCTATACGCCTGCTTCCAGTCCAGCTCCTCATCACTGCCTGCCTCCCAGGTTCCCTCCCCTCACTCTTTGCCCACCCCACACCCAACCCCACCCCATCAGGGTAGTTTGCTGAGCCCACATCTCTAGTCCAGCCGCCCTCACCTTCAGAACAAACCCCAGCTCTCCTAATCTTCATGTCCTTTCCAGATTGACCCCTCCCCATCTTCCCTATTTTGTTTATCCACACCCTTCCTCCGCCTCTCCACACCCACCCTGCTCTCGATGATACCCTCCGCCATCTCCTCTGCTGGAGCATCCCCTCTGCAGAGAATGCTTCTTGCCCATCTCTCCCAAGCTTTCATGTACCTTTTTTTTTTCCTTAAGAGAAAGAGACCCCTTTTCCACAGACTTTCTGTAACCATACAAGTTAAAACCAGGAAAACTGATGCAGCTAATTGACTAAACCAGGGCCCCCTCCTGTGCAGGAGGGAGGGACAGGCTTCTGGAGTGCAAGTAGTGTTTTCTTGTGGGTGATCAAGACCATGATATGTTTGCTTTATAATTATTTCTTTTCTTTTCAAACTTTAAACTTTTGTATTAGGGTATAGCCTATTAACAATGTTATGGTAGTTTCAGGTGAACAGTGAAGGGACTCTACGTACATATATGTGTATCCATTCTCCCCCAAAACCCCCTCTCATCCAGGCTGCCTCATAACATTGAGCAGAGTTCCATGTTCCATACAATAGGTCCTTGCTGATTATCCATTTTAAATATAGCAAGGTGTACAATCAGTTCAGTTCAGTTCCGTTCAGTCGCTCAGTCGTGTCCGACTCTTTGCGACCCCATGAATCGCAGCACGCCAGGCCTCCCTGTCCATCATCAACTCCCAGAGTTCACTCAGACTCATGTCCATCGAGTCAGTGATGCCATCCAGCCATCTCATCCTCTGTCGTCCCCTTCGCCTCCTGCCCCCAATCCCTCCCAGCATTAGAGTCTTTTCCAGTGAGTTAGCTCTTCCCATGAGGTGGCCAAAGTACTGGAGTTTCAGTTTCAGCATCATTCCTTCCAAAGAGCACCCAGGACTGATCTCCTTTAGGATAGACTGGTTGGATCTCCTTGCAGTTCAAGGACTCTCAAGAGTCTTCTCCAACACCACAGCTCAAAAGCATCAATTCTTCAGCACTCAGCCTTCTTCACAGTCCACTCTCACATCCATACATGACCACTGGAAAAACCATAGCCTTGACTAGATGCACCTTTGTTGGCAAAGTAATGTCTCTCCTTTTGAATATGCTATCTAGGTTGGTCATAACTTTTCTTCCAAGGAGTAAGCGTCTTTTAATCTCATGGCTGCAGTCACTATCTGCAGTGATTTTGGAGCCCAAAAAAGTAAAGTCAGCCACTGTTTCCACTTATCTCTTAAACTGTACATTTGTTTTATGCATTTAAAACATTTTATGGTAGATAGGTAGATAGATATAGACCTTTTCCCTCCCTTTTTAAGAGGTAAATCCAAGAACCGTTAGGACCCAGGCTGCCTCAGAAGCTGGCAGTGCATCTGGGTCAGAACCATGAAGGGCTCCCAGAACTGGAAGATGCATTATGGCTGTGATTTCTCTCCAGTACTCCTATGAGGTTCCTTTCACAGCATCTTCCCAGGTTTGACAGAGAGCAGTTTTCCTGGATGATGGTGTCCTGGAGCTTTAAGTGGCTGTGACTTACACAGCTGGGGAGCTGAGACCAGAACTGGACCCACTTGCCTCGTTTCCAGTTTGTCTTCCTGCTCTGACCCTGCTGGATGAGTAGTGGGGGCTGAATGCTCTAGGGGTGTAGGTGAGGCAGCCCCCATGTATTGATAGCTTTTAAGACATGGAGCAAACCCCACTTCTTCAAAAAGGCCACCCAGACCCAGTGATCCAATCTCCCTCTTTCCCAGGTCTGCATAGCATTTCGTGTGTACGCTTTCCATAGCCCGCTGTGGCAGTCTGGCTGTAACATTTGCACATGTCTTTGTCTCCCAGTTAAACCATTGAACTCTTGTAGAACAGGGCATTTTGTATCACCACAATTGGGTCCAGTAAAGTATTTCTCTTACTTTGTGTGCCATTCATGTTATAATTTATAATATTTAACATTTTAAATCAGATACACTGGCTTTTATAATTTAGATTTGCCCTAAGCAACAATAACAGTGAAAGCATGGGTGTTATACTAGTTACATGGAGAGGAAATAGCAACTCACTCCAGTATTCTTGCCTGGGAAATCCCATGGACAGGGGAGTCTGGTGGGCTACAGTCCATGGGGTCGCAAAGGGTCAGATACTACTGAGCAACTAACACACATGCATGCTATGTGTCTTATATGTCTTATACACTAGCAAAATCCTTCAAGTAATAAATTGTTTGAGGTGACCTTAAAAAAAAAAAAAGACTGTGCACCCACAGGTGGTATGCATCTGCTTTTTGGGAATCATTGGTTTAACGTGTTTCTCTCTTATGTCCCAGCAACAGGCACCCAGTCAAGTGTGCTTAATTGGGGGAGTTGGGTCTGGCCTACACAAGAAAAGATTTTCGAGAGCTCACTACTCTTTTTTAGGGCACAGACTTTTCCAGAAGCATCTCCTTTGTGCTAGCACTTTCAGTTCAGTTCAGTTCAGTCGCTCAGTCACGTCTGACTCTGCGACCCCATGAACCACAGCACGCCAGGCTTCCCTGTCCATCATCAACTCCTGGGGTTCACCCAAACCCATGTCCATTGAGTTGCTGATGCCATCCAACCATCTCATCCTCTGTCATCCCCTTCTCCGCCTGCCCTCAATCTTTCCCAGCATCAGGGTCTTTTCAAGTGAGTCAGCTCTTCACATCAGGTGGCCAAAGTACTGGAGTTTCAGCTTCAACATCAGTCCTTCCAATGAACACCCAGGACTGATCTCCTTTAGGATGGATTGGTTGGATCTTCTTGCAATTCAAGGGACTCTTAAGAGTCTTCTCCAACACCACAGTTCAAAAGCATCAATTCTGTAGCACTCAGCTTTCTTTATAGTCCAACTCTCACATCCATACATGACCATAGGAAAAACCATAGCTTTGACTAGATGGACCTTTGTTGAACAAAGTAATGTCTCTGCTTTTTAATATGCTGTCTAGGTTGGTCAGAACTTTCCTTCCAAAGAGTAAGCATCTTTTAATTTCATAGCTGCAATCACCATCTGTAGTGATTTGGAGCACCCCCCCCCTAAATAAAGTCGCCACTGTTTCCCCACCTATAGCCATGAAGTGATGGGGCTGGATGCCATGATCTTAGTTTTCTGAATATTGAGCTTTAAGCCAACTTTTTCACTCTCCTCTTTCATTTTCATCAAGAGGCTATTTAGTTCTTCTTCACTTTCTGCCATAAGGGTTGTGTCATCTGAATATCTGAGATTATTGATATTTCTCCCAACAATCTTGATTCCAGCTTGTGCTTCTTCCAGTCCAGCGTTTCTCATGATGTACTCTGCATAGAAATTAAATAAGCAGGGTGACAATATATAGCCTTGACGTCCTCCTTTTCCTATTTGGAACCAGTCTGTTGTTCCATGTCCAGTTCTAACGGTTGCTTCCTGACCTGCATACAGGTTTCTCAGGAGGCAGGTCAGGGGGTCTGGTATTCCCATCTCTTTCAGAATTTTTCACAGTTTATTGTGATCCATACAGTCAAAGGTTTTGGCATAGTCAATAAACCAGAAAACAATGTTTTTCTGGAACTCTCTTGCTTTTTCCATGATCCAGCAGATGTTGGCAGTTTGATCTCTGGTTCCTCTGCCTTTTCTAAAACCAGCTTGAACATCTGGAAGTTCATGGTTCATGTATTGCTGAAGCCTGGCTTGGAGAATTTTGAGCATTACTTTACTAGCATGTGAGATGAGTGCAATTGTGTCGTAGTTTGAGTATTTTTTGGCATTGCCTTTCTTTGGAATTGGAATGAAAACTGACTTTTTCCAGTCCTGTGGCCACTGCTGAGTTTTCCAAATTTGCTGACATGTTGAATGCAGCACTTTCACAGCATCATCCTTTAGGATTTGAAATAGCTCAACTGGAATTCCATCACCTCCTCTAGCTTTGTTCATAGTGATGTTTCCTAAGGCCTACTTGACTTCACATTCCAGGATGTCTGGCTCTAGGTGAGTGATCACACCATCGTGATTATCTGGGTCGTGAAGATCTTTTTTGTACAGTTCTTCTGTGTATTCTTGCCACCTCTTCTTTATATCTTCTGCTTCTGTTAGTCCAGACCATTTCTGTCCTTTATTGAGCCCATCTTTGCATGAAATGTTCCCTTATTATCTATAATTTTCTTGAATCTTTTCCATTCTGTTGTTTTCCTCTATTTCTTTTCATTGATCACTGAGGAAGGCTTTCTCATCTCCCCTTGCTATTGTTTGGAACTCTGCATTCAGATGCTTATATCCTTCCTTTTCTCCTTGCTTTTTGCTTCTCTTCTTTATGTCCCTCATTAATAGAAGATGAAAGTGGAAAAAATGTTTTTAAAAAATAAGCCAAGACACACAGAAGAAGATAGATAAATCTACAAAAGCAAACTGCCCTAAAGTCACTAAAACCAAATAAAGATTTTTTTTAAGGATATCCATAAAGATCGATTACAGACTACAAAGTTAAAAGGGATTTTTAATTTTATTTAACAGCTACTCTAATAGTGCTTGTTATATGACAAGCTCTATTTTACTTGCTTTATGAAAAGCAGTCTTCATAGAATGTTGTTTTTGTTCGGTTGCTCATTTGTGTCCGACTCTTTGGAACCTCATGGACTGCAGTACACCAAGTTTCCCTGTCCTTCACTACCTCCCGGAGTTTGCTTAAACTCATGTCCACTGAGTCAGGGATACCATCCAACCATCTTTTCCTCTGTAGCCTACTTCTTCTCCTGCCCTCAAGCTTTCCCAGCATCAGGGCGTTTTCCATTCATAGAATGTAGGTGCTGTTTTTGCTATCACTATTAAATGACATGTTCTGTGCTGTGCTTAGTCACTTAGTCATGTCTGACTCTCTGTGACCCTATGAACTATAGCACGCCAGGCTCCTCTGTCTATGGAGATTCTCCAGGCAAGAATACTGGAGTGGGTTGCCATGCCCTCCTCCAGAGGATCTTCCCAACCCAGGGATCGAACCCATGTCTCTTACATTGCAGGTAGATTCTTTACCGTCTGAACCACCAGGGAAACCCTTAAATGACATACTTGGGTTCAAATCCAAATACGATGCCTTTGTCGTAGGTTAAACAAACAGTCCTAAGGGGATGCAGAGAAAGAAGTTCTTCCACCTTGATCCTCATCCCCCCTTTCCTGGGACCACCTCTGTCATCTGGGTCTTGTGTGTATTTGCAAAAATATTCTGTGAATGTGCTTCCTTTGGAAGTAGCAGATGTTGCTTGTTAATTTTAATGAGTAAAAAAATAAATTATGAAATTTCTCATTAAGCTTATTTATGAATGTCAAACTGCCCAGGGAGCCAGTATTTTCCTTTTGAGGACGAGACATAATCATCTAGAAGATAAGTTTATATTTTCTCTTTCCAAAAGAAGCACATGAGCATCATTCCTTCTGTTGCTTTTATTTTCAACCATTATTTTTTAGTAATCTAAGGAAAAAAGTGGACATCTAATTCACATAATCTTTGCATTTGTGAACTCATTTGGCAAAGGTTGAGTGTTGATTTTGAATTAGGTGATAAGGAGCAGGGATGAAAGAGACAGCATTTGTCCTGAAAGATGTCCAGACTGGTGTGGAAGGCAGAGGTCCCAGAGAAGAGGGCTGGGGTAGAGAATGTTGGGGTTATGGGGTTGCAGGAGAGGGCTACCAACCCAGCTAGGGCCAGAGGAGAAGTTTCCTGCAGGAGGGGCCTTTCACCTGTGTCTGGAGGGGCTGGTGAGAGTTAGCCAGGTGGAAGAGGAGATAAGGGAATTCTATGCAGAGGCAACAGAAAGGCAAAAACTTAAAGGGGAAAAGAAACACGGCCAGCTTGGGTCTGGGTGCAGGCATTACTGCCAACACCCAGGGTGGGTTGTGGGTGTCAGGAGGTAAGGGTGAAAGGATGTAGGGATCTCAAAGGAGGTCAGAATATCAGACTAAAGGCAGGTTGGAGCGGACAGGATGGAACAGTGTTACCCCCTGGACCTGTGACAAGTTGGGTATGGTGGAGGGGGCAGCAGGAGGGCTGGAAGGCTGTTCTCAGGGCTGTAGGGGACTCTAGGAGGAGCAGCCAGGCTGAGGTGGGGAGGAACGGTGCGCCTGAATTTGGGTGAGGAGTGGGAGGTTATTCCTGGGTTGGGAAGATCCCCTGGAGAAGGAAATGGCAATCCACTCCAGCACTCTTGCCTGGAAAATCCCATGGACAGAGGAGCCTGATAGGCTACAGTCTATGGGATCGCAAAGAGTCAGACATGACTGAGCGACTTCACCTCACCTCAACATGATACCTTCCTCATTCCGTGCTGTTTAGGTTTATGATAATTTCATATTCTACATATACTTTTCAAGGTTTTTATTCTGTTTTGTAGTTCCTAGATATTTATTTCAAAGGCTTTTTTCCAAAGAAGATATCAAAAATGATTGTGCATAGCTTAAAGTCTTAAATAAGCAAAGGACACATTTAGAGAAGACATTAAAATGTGGCTATGTAAAACACTTCTAATTAATTAGAATATTTGGTTAATCAGAACTCCCCAAACTCTGTAATTAAACAAATGATCACCTGCAATAATTTAAGCATATTTCCATTGGTTTATAACTTAATAAGCAAAAAAATATTTAAGCTAAACTTAGGGTCACAAAGTTAATCAATAGAAAATTATTAATAAAGATGATAATGATAAGAGTATTTTTAATAATTAAGGTATATTGCATTTTCCAAAGATGGGCACACCATTACTTCTCATCCTACTTGCTCCTTTTGACCTTTAAATTATATTCCTTCCATTGAAAAGTGAGGGTTCATGTTTCCTCTTCTTGAATTGGGGAGGCTTTTGACTTGCTTGCAAGTCAATAAATTATGGCAGAAGTGACAGTGCATGATTTCAGAGGTTAAGTGAAAAAAGAAAATACTATATGTGATTTATTAACTGTAAAACTTATTCCTGGATTCCTGAAATTCCATTAAGAAGCCCAATATCCATAGGCTGTCATATTATGAGAAAGTCAAGCCTCAGGAGAGGTTAAATGCAGTTTTCCTTAGTGTTCTAATCCTCAGTCCAGACATCAGACATGTGTGAATAAGTCTATGCCCTTTGTGAATTTCTGACCTACATATATACATATGAGCATAATACATTGTTGTTTTATGTCACTAAGTTTAGGATAATTCATTGCACAGCAGTAACTACTGGAAGAGAGTGTGTGACAAGGAATGGCCAGATGTTCACTAATCCCATTTCTTCTTCTTGGACATAAAGGGGAAGAAGACATATCAGCTCCTTTGCAGTTGTCTTGGGTTCCCTTTGACTGAGTGGTGGTCAATGGGATGCAAAGGGATATATGCTTCACTGAAGTCTAGCCATCAAACTTCCTGTTTAATCATCTACTGTCTCTTCCATTTCTGCAGTGACAGTGGAAGCCAAATCATAAAGATGGCAATATCCAAAGTTTGGACGATTGTGAATCACTGAGCCATCACCTAGTAGAGACTGATCAAGGAAACTGGCTAGTGTTTGACCAATGTATAAATGATAAATAAACCATCAGTAAGATAAGCTACTGAGATCTGGGAGTTGTGTTATGGCAGGTAGCATTGTTACTCTAATACACATAACAAATTTAATTTATTTGTATTACTAATTTGCAATAGTTCTTGAGCACTGATTCTTGAGCACTTGACAATGTGTTGATAATGTTGCTTAGTGCTGTGAATATATTATCCATTTAAACTCAGACCAGCCTTATTACTAGGCAGGTATATTTGTTTTCCCTGTTTTATACATGCAAATCCAAAACTTAAAGACCTGATTCACTCAGAGTCACAAAGATATTCCAAAAAAAGAGAAATTCCTTGAAGACAGAGCACTATGAGGCAAACCTAAAGTAGGTTATCTTCTAAGAGTTAAATTAGCAAAATTCATTTGGAGGTTCATCATCTTTAAATGCATTGTTGATGTAAATTTTCGTTGAACAGGTACTCTGAACTTATCCCCAAACCACTAATTTTAGTGATAATAGTGGATGCATATGCAAAAATCCTTGGTTTCATTTTTTATATTTTATAGTAAACAGGCCAACATGCACTGATTAAAATATATTTTACAGCCATTTCTAAGGGTTAGAAATAATTTTTGTTATGGTATCTCTCCATATTTTATGACTTTAATTAAACTTCTGATTTCTGTTCTGAACACTGCAATATAATACAGTATAAAGCACAATTTAATCATTAAATTTGTGGATAATTTTGTGATTTTCTTCAAAGCCTATAGCACCAAGGGACTGATAATAGAAGATAATGTTCATAAAATACATTCCAGGAAGTTCCACAAACTCCATCTTCAAGGACTTTTCTTTCTCCCACAACCTAATATCAAATGCACACAATCAAAAAGTCCCATCAGGACTATTCCTCAATTGTCATCATCTTTAAAAAGGAATCAGGTCACGGGCATAAGGTCATATAAAGGACATTTTACAACAACTACATATACTCTACAAAAGCTCGTACTGAGATAAATAACATTGATACAGACATGCATGTGCCTTTGTGGTCACATTAGTGGTCACAGAATACAATATTTAGTAAAAATCCTTGCAAAATTATTAAACTAAAGATCAAGTAAATTTCTTTGTGTAAATATTTCTCAAGGTAGTTTCCTATTATCTACCACTTTTTATAATATAAAATATTACAAAACAAAGTAACATTTCTCTTGCCCTTGTTTCTGTGAAGTCCAGGGTGATATTTCAAACAAATGTCAAATTTGGCAACCAAATCCATCACTTCATTTAATTGTGAAAATGTCTAACATTTTATTTTAGTTTAAATTTCTAAAGATTCCTTGTTTTATATAGTCTGCATCCTTGTACGTGCAGGACACAATAGATAAACATAAGTTTATACGACACTTGTCATGATAAACATAAACTTGAGTAAGAAGACAGAGGCTGGCTGAAGTAGGAGATGCTATTTTCTTTATGATTCTGTACAGAGTTTAGACAGGATGTTATGCAAGGTAATGATACCTCAGACCTGAAGAAGTCTGCTCTGCAACTCGTGTAGAAAACATGTGGTTAAACAAAGTGGTAAGTGCAAAGACACTAGAAGTATAGGCATGTCTGGCCAATAGGAGAAACCGCTGGGAGGGCTATGTATTAATATCTGAATTTGAAGGTATGGGGAAGAGAGAGGTAGGTTAAGTGTTCTTTAACAACTTGCCTCAAAAGCAATTCTTGGGATTCCTGTGTTTATAACTGGCCCATCAGTCTCCTGAGGTAAAGGAAATGCTTTGAGCACCTGGTCTTGTCCAGTTGCTTCCTCATCAGTGTGCGACAACAAAGTGGTAAGTGGAAAGACACTAGAAGTATGTAGAAAGTAAGTAGAAAGTAGAAAGTAGAAAGACACTAGAAGAACATGCCTATTGTCTGGCAAATAGGAGAAACCGCTGGGAGGGCTATGTATTAATATCTGAATTTGAAGGTATGGGGAAGAGAGAGGTAGGTTAAGTGTTCTTTAACAACTTGCCCCAAAAGCAATTCTTGGGATTCCTGTGTTTATAACTGGCCCATCAGTCTCCTGAGGTAAAGGAAATGCTTTGAGCACCTGGTCTTGTCCAGTTGCTTCCTCATCAGTGTGCGACCTCAAGTGCTTCACTTTACTTCCTGACCTTTGCTACTACCCTCCAGAGTATTTTTCCCTTTGAAACTCCATCATTTACTTTATAGACACTGGGAATACAAAATTCAATACCCGTCCTTCTATGAGTTATGCCAAAGTCTATTTCCTAAAAGTCACCACTTCATAAATTGTATTTTTCAGACTTGTTTTTCTCTAGAAGCTTTATTCAGTCCTTCAAAAGTTACTTCTGAAATGTAGGCAGTCAAGCGTTTCACTTGAGGTAAGCAACGAGCACCCCACAAGAGTTTTTAGGATTAAACAAAATAGAAAGTAATAACAATGGATGATTAGATTTAACATTGAATATGCTTACTCATTTAATTACAAATGTGAGTTTAGTTATAAAAATGTAAACAAATTATTTAATAATTAACTTATCAGAAACAAATGACAACAAAAAATCCTTAAGATTCCACAACTAACATATTCTCCCCATGTTATTTTTCTATTTAGAGTGCGAGCTACTTCCTCTGAAGGTATTTTCAAAGAGAGATGCTTGACTCCCTCAACTCACCTACTTTGAGTCAGAGGCTCCACATAGCACTTGTGTATAATTCTCTGAGTGCAAGCCTGGTGCACATCAAAGCCCTTTGGGACCATGGACTCTCCTGCCAGTCCAGCGGCTCTGACCCTTTGGTGAAAGAGCACTTCTCAGAATGACATCGGGCTGAACATCTCTCTCCCAGCAGGAGCAACAGAGATCACTGACTAGTGCTGCTTTGTAGCTTAGCCAATAGGTTTCTCAACGAACTGTCTTTCCTACTCTGCTCACCTCTGTTCCCTTAGTCAAAAAGGTGCACACACAACAAAGGCCATTAAGTGCACAGAGAACATACAGTTTCATCTCTTGCAGAGGGTGCTAGCAGGTAGTTCTGCTTTTCCCTTAGCTTGAACTCTTTGTTTTCAGAGGAAACAGTGAGAACCCCTCCACAGAATTCTTCCCAGTAATGTTTGATTTAAATTTGCATACAAAGCTAAGGTTACTCTGCTACATATCTTTTATTAAGTTCCCTTAGGAAGTCCTCGGGTAATTGGCTTCTTTAAACTGGTTCTGCCACTAACTATAAAGAAGCCACATCACTTCCAAAAAGGACAAAGAAATTTAACTGGTGATTCCCTGGCAAGACCCCTATGAGAATGTAGAGTGACTAAGATGAATTCAGGAAATCAGCTTTCCACTGAAAAATGAAAATGTGTACATTTCTTATAAGTTAAATAAATATGAAATGGTGCCTGGACAGATTCTCCACAGTCAACAAAGGCTCCATAGAGTATGAAGAGTATAAGATGACATTTGCTAGCAGTTAGGCCTGTGGATAGAAAGTGTTCCTGGGGTTGGAAAAACTGGCTTGATTAGGAACTGTGATCATTAATGTCCAGGTCTTATAGAAGGAAGACTGGTGGGTAAAAATTATGCAACACCGGGCCTCAAGCAGCACAATCAGGACCTAGGAACTAGAGTGAACGTAACATTATATCCTCCAAAATCTGATACTTTTGAGAGTCAAAAGGGCGATAATCCTAAGGAAACCAAGACATACCTTTACCACAATTTACTGCATGTTTAAATTCATTTAACAAATACATGGTTTCCAGGTGGTGCAGTGGTAAAGAATTCACCTACCAATGTAGAAGATGCAAGAGATGAGGGTTCAATCCCTGGGTGGGGAAGATCCCCTGGAGGAGGGCATGGCAACCCACTCCAGTATACTTGCCAGGATAATCCCATGGAGAGAGGAGCCTGGTATGCTACAGTCCATGGAGTCATAAAGAACTGGACACAACTGAGCAACTAACACTTTCACTTTTCAAACTTACTATGCAATGAGCCAAATAGTAAATGTTTGAGTCTTTGTGAGCCATACAGTTTCTGTTGCATTGTAGCATTAAGAGCAATAGATACATATGGCTGTATGTATTCTTAAAATTAGAATTTCATATAATTTTCACGTCATAAAATAGTTTTTCAAATTTTGCAACCATTTAAAATATTAAAATCATTCTTCACAAAGGCCATATGAAATAGATGGTAGACTAAATATGACCCAAGTTTGTCATAAGTTTGTCAACCCCTGATCTAAGATACTATATCATGAGTCACAACCCTGAAGGATAAAAATCAACAACAGAGGAGTCATGTATTAGAAATATTTGGCAAGCAGCCAGTTATAAAATAGAAAGGTGTTAATTTTATAATATTCAAAATGTCAGCAATTTCAGAAGTCTATGCAGGCTTTACTAACTAGTCCTGATTACTATAGGACTAGTAGCTTGTATTTGTAAGGTGCTCAGTTTAGTTCAGTTCAGCCGCTCAGTCGTGTCCAACTCTTTGCCACCCCATGAATCGCAGCACGCCAGGCCTCCCTGTCCATCACCAACTCCTGGAGTTCACTCAAACTCATGTCCATTGAGTCGGTGATGCCATCCAGCCATCTCATCCTCAGTCGTCCCGTTCTCCTCCTGCCCCCAATCCCTCCCAGCATCAGAGTCTTTTCCAATGAGTCAACTCTTCCCATGAGGTGGCCAAAGTACTGGAGCTTCAGTTTTAGCATCATTCCTTCCAAAGAACACCCGGGACTGATCTCCTTTAGAATGGACTGGTTGGATTAGGGGCTAGTTACTGGGTAAAAGATGATTTTTTTAAATTAACTTTATCAATGCAAGTTACATATTATTTTAAGTGTACAATTTCTTGAGTTTTGACAATTTTGTATACCCATGTAACCACCTTGGATTACTCTTCATAAAGATTTGCTGAGAATTTTTTTGAGGCAGCATTACATTTATAAATCAATTCAGGGAAAATTGACACCTTAACAATATTGAGTCTCCCAGTCCAACCATATGATAAATCTTCAAATCTTTAAATCATTTTAATTATTCTTAACAATACCTTACATTTTCTAAGTTTAGATCTTGTATATCTTTATTAAGTTTATCAAGTTTATTTTGTTATTTTTAATGCTGAAATGTCCTTTTAAAAAGTATATTTTCCAATTGTTAGTTGCTACTTTATAGAAATACACTCTCTGGGTTTCATTTTATTTCTTTATTGCACATTTCTTATTTCATTAATTTTGCCCTTATCTTTATTTTCCTCTCTCTCGCATTATAAAATTGGTACATTAAACTTGTATTCTGTGATCTTGCTAAACTTATTTATCTGTTCTGCTAGAATGGATTATTTTGTTGTAAATTGATTTTTTAGGATTTTCAATGTAGTTGATCACATAATTTACTAATGTGGGCATTTTCACTTTTTCCTTTGTAATCAGTATACATTTTATGTTATTATCATTATTAATTTATTCTTCTGGCCAGAACATCCATAATACTACACTGTTTTGGACCATGGACATTCTCACTTTGTTGCTAGTCTTAAGGAACAGTGTTTTGTCCTTCATTTCAAGTACAATTTTAAAGCTACTTTACTAGATAAAAGTAGTAATTCAATGGTATGCTTTCATTTCCCTCTACAGTGAAGAAACTAATGATATCGTGCAAAGGAACAATGTAAGCGGTAATGTAAAACAGGGACTTGAATGTATGTCTCGATTTTACACAATATTCTTTTCATTACTTCATTTCCAAACTGAATTACACAGAGTTCTAGTTGTACAAGATAACCTTTTACACTGGTTAGCTTCTAACTGACATCATCATGGTCTTTCTCTCTGGCAGTCTCAGTGAGATTTTAAAGAGAAAAAGCAGCTCTGTTCAGAGACATAAAAAAAGAAAATAAATTCTAAGGTAATGAAGAAGTTATGGAAGACAATGAAAGAAGTTCAACAAAATCATGACAGTGTAAGTAATTTAAATTTTAAAAAAGAACACCTATAATATGATTCTAGTGAAAGCTATGAATCTATCCACTCCTATATATACAATAGAATCAGACACAAAAGGCTTTTCTGGCTATAAAGCTTAAGTTGTATATTAAACTATTTGTTAATTCTAGAATCCATTTAAATGATTTATGTAAAATGGTCCATGTAAACTGAGACATGTGCATTTTTAACCTGTTTTATTTTTATTTATTCAAAAAATAATTTCCATCAAATGAGATATCCAAAGTATGTTGCTTTTCCCTGAAATATAAAGTTGGAAAACTAACATAGAAAAAATACATTTATGATGGTCCTGAAAATCTTCACATTTATCTGTGGGAAGTGTCTCTATATTTTCCATTTGACTTTGATAAGTCACACATGAAAATTCACACAAAAAATACGGAAGTCTATATTCTGAATACCTGTTAAAGTATGAATTTTTGCTGAATCTTTTCCTCTCTTTGAGAGTATTTCATTGCTGGCCACCCATGTTAGTCTTTCACAATTCAATTATGCCATCCTTTTAAAAATTGTTCTGTTTATAGTTAAAACCCTTTACCAAAAAGATGATGCATTGAGCCTCCTTGTGTGTTTCAAGAGGTTAATAACATACAATATACAAGGCCTTCCCTCTTGGTGTGGTGGTTAAGACTCCATGCTCTCATTGCAGAGGGCCCAAGTTTGATCCCTAGTTGGGGAACTAGATTCTACATGCTGCAACTAACAGTCGTATGCCACAGCTAAGAAGCCTGCATGCCACAGCAAAGATCCCCTGAACTGCAACTAAGACCTAGCATAGCCAATAAAGAAATATTAATATTCAGAACTATAATGCCAGTTTAAAGTAATATGTGTTCAAAATAAAAATTTGCATTGTATCATCCATAATTCAGGTATGCAATATTAATAAACATGAGTATCCTCTTCTATAAACAATATTTTGAGAAAAAACATAATTCTTTTGTTTAGAACTTCACTCTTCAAGTTACTTTTCAGATTTCAGCTTCATGTTGCTCTATGAGCATATTTCTGTAGCTTCTGTAACTTTCTTCAAGATATACAAAATAATAGGCAGCATCAGTAGTACTGAGGCAGGAGCTAGATGGGTCCCAGCTGAATAGCTTTTCCCTTGTGGACAGAATAATACCAGAAACTACATAAAAGCAGGATGATTGAAGAGGGAGACAAAAGACCATGTTCCTCATTCTCAAAGTGAAGGACACCTCCCTGACTACATATGCACAGAAAGTCTCCTTGGAAGTCAAACGAGGAGGGACCCTCATAGTACGTGATGCTGCTACCTACAGGTCTCTTTGCTAGAATCCATCTTGACACATATACATGGGAGGACCCGGAGATAAATCAAATACAGGCTCAGAACCAGGCAAAGCAAGATGACTGGTTAAGGAAACTCAGAGGAAATGCCCCATAAACATGATTCAAACTAACCAGGAGGGCATGACTCTCTCTGAGCTTGCCCGTGTGTCTATTCACTTGTATGGTACTATTTTTCTTCCTAGTAAACACTTGTTTCACTACTTTCCATCTCTATGTGGAAATTCATTTCTACACAGCTCATAGGGCAGGACCTTGCTGCTATCTACGGTGGCCCAGTGGTTAGGATTCAGCACTCTCCCTGGAACTGACCTCAATCTCTGGCCAGGAACCAAAATCCTGATTCAAGCCACCATAGGCCAAGGCCACCTGAGATCAGTACTAATAGTAATAGAAACCTTCTTCTTATAAGAGATGACTATTTACTAAAGCATTCCACTTCTATCATAACTCATTTTGTCAGCATAATAATCTTTTGAAGTAGGTATAGTACCCAAGTTTATTTTACAAAAGAGTAATCTGAGGCATACTGAAATGTGTTACTTGTCATAGTCTTAACCATTGTAAGAACTCTTGTAGGGCTTCACCCTATGCCTACAAGCCCCGTGCTTGCCCAGGTTCATGGCCAAAGAAAGAGGCCAGAGTCAGTCAGAGAGACATCAATGGTTTACCCGGGAGCTTACCCATCTGAGGTCAGGTCCTGGAGTGATTCCCCATCCTGTGCAGCAGAAAGCCAGCAGGACATGGCAGCAGTCTTCACGCCAGGGGAAAGGGGCGATTACCAGTTATTAGGGAATTGTGTCAGATGGGCTCATCAGTTTCCAGGGAAACCAGCAGAGAGGCACGCCCCTTACCACCCTTTGATAAAGAACAATCACCAGCTGGGGCCTGGGGCAAGTATATAGGAACGTCAGTCATGTGCTTAAGATTTAGGTGAAGCAGACACTGGTCTGGCAAGGGGATGTACAGAGAGCAAGAGAACAACCATGTTGAGTGACCAGACCACATAGCTCTTAATCACTGTAAAATTTACACATAAATATTAAACACCAACAGGGCTCCCCAGGTGGTGCTAGTGGTAAAGTACCTGCCAGGCAATGCAGGAGATGTTAGAGAAGTGGATTTGATCCCAGGGTTGGGAAGATCCGCTGAAGGATGGCATGGCGATCCACTCCAGTATTCTTGCCTAGAGAATCCCGTGGAGAGAGGAGCCTGGAGGGCTACAGTCCAGAGGGTCGCACAGAGTCTTACACGACTGAAGCAGCTTAGCGTGCACATTAAACACCAACTAATGAAAAATAATAATAATAATAGAAAAAATAATATTCCCTACTCCCCAAAGTTAAGAACAAGATTCTACAACCTCAACTGTCCACACACTGAATCCAGAGAAGAAAGTAAATGTCACAGTATTTGATTCAGAAATTTTAAAAATAAGCTAAATAATGGTAAACATAGTTATTCATCAAAATAAATAGTAAAGGCTGCTGCTGCTGCTAAGTCACTTCAGTCATGTCTGACTCTGTGCGACCCCATAGACGGCAGCCCACCAGGCTTCCCTGTCCCTGGGATTCTCCAGGCAAGAACACTGGAGTGGGTTGCCATTTCCTTCTCCAATGCATGAAAGTGAAAAGTGAAAGTGAAGTTGCTCAGTCGTGTCTGACTCTTCGCGACCCCATGGACTAGAGCCTACAAGGCTCCACTGCCCATGAGATATTCCAGGCAAGAGCACTGGAGAGGGTGGGATGATTTGGGAGAATGGCACTTAAACATGTCCAGGCTCGATGCATGACACTGAATACTTGGGGCTGGTGCAGTGGGCGACCCAGAGGGATGGTACTGGGAGGGAGAGGGGAAGGGGGTTCAGAATGGTGAACACGTGTATACCTGCAGCAGATTCATGTTGATGCATGGCAAAACCAATACAATATTGTAAAGTAATTAATCTCCAATTAAAATAAATAAGTTTATTTTAAAAAAAAGAGTACTGGAGTGTGTTGCCATTGCCTTCTCCGAATAGTGTATCTGGTATATACTAGCAGGTATAATCATATCTGTAAAACTATAAAATACCAGGCTCTGATCTTAAGTTAGCATTTTATCATCTTCAGAACACCAAAGAACACTCTTGAAAATTCAAGTCTAAGATTGGATTTTGTAACACTCACACACATTCTCAAAAGCATAGCCTAGCCCTCTCTGAACATGAATAATTATACCTCTATTGCCTTCATGTTGACACTCTTTAGATATTCCGAATAAAGCATCAAATGTTTTTCACTTCTGAGGACAAGATACTGGTCAGCATTTCACTTGACTTTTTAAAGAGAATATTCCAGACCAATTTCATTATCTTCTATGATAAAGGTACAGTCCTCAAAGTGTGTGTGGGGGGGAAGATTTTCATTAATTACATCTGAGTTAGACTTCTATTTTCAACCTATATTCCAAGTAGCAGTTAAGTACAAAGGTTTATGGGTTAAGAAGAGGCTGTCTAGAAGAGGAGGTGGGGAAAGGGAGGGGCAGGGGCAAGATAGAAATGACGGGCCTCTAGACTATCCTGAAAGGTTTAAATACAGGAGCTCTGCTTTCTCTCTTATTTATTTATTTAAGCTTTGAAGTGTGTTTGACGAAAGAGTATGTTTACCTCAACATTCAAAAAAACAAAAATTTCAAACCATACACTTACCAGTATGTTCTCAATGATTGGAACATCAGATTCTAAGGGATCTTAGCACTAATGCCCTTAATTAGAGCAATTTGACAGGGATTAAGGGCCAATATGATTTAATATTTTTATTAATAATCTAGATGAAGGAACTCAGATTATAGTCTCATATTTCAATTAATATTAATTTAGGTATGTTTAACAACCAAGGTTAAAAGCAAACAGGTAAATCACATGAAGAATCATTCAGAAATATGATGAAGTTTATTAGCATTAGGATTTGGGGCCAAGAACAAACACATCAAATTGAAATGGAGAAGGGATATACAGGCAATGGCAATATTAAAAAAAAATCATCTATCCAATAATCATGGTGTTTAAGAAGGTAGTAATAGGTTAACAGTAGTTGGCTATATTAATAGCAGTTTTAATGTAAGAAGTTACTTTATTTGACATTGGACAGGCTCTGATTAGAGTATGCCCTTTGATAGTCTCACTTGAAAAGTTTATTGAAAAGGTAAATAAGGACTAGTGAAGAACAGAAAATACTAAAGTATTCCTATGAGAAAAAGTTGAAGTATTTACCTTGAAAACAAGATGACTATATGGACAAATTACTGTGCTCAAAGGCTATTAATAATTATAATAAATTGTTCTGCCTTAAAGAGGACTGCCAGGTATGAGGGTCATATAGAAATATGGTCAGATAATTTAATTTGCTATAAGTAAGCCAGTTTGATAATGAGAAAACTTTTAAATACTCGAATATCCAAGTGGGAGAGGTTATAAGACTTTTATCCCTAAATAGCTTTTGCAGTTAAAAAAAAAAAAATGTATTCCATGCCCTGGTTCACCTAGGCTATTTCACTGGTTTATCTTCATTTCACAAATACCTATCCAGGGATACTGGATATATCAAGGTTTCACCCTTGTAAAGTGATCTTTCTGAAGTTCATGGATCTTTGTCCTACTTTCCACATGAAGTATGTTTCTTCCTGGTTCTACCTATCCTCCCAGCTCAGAACTAATACTACCCCATTACTTCACACAGGTAAAGCACAAAAATCTTTGTTAGAAGAAACCATTTGGCAGAAGTACTTTGCAGTTCAGAGATACTACTAGCACAGTACTGCTGTTGCTGCTGCTGTTGCTTAGTCACTCCAGTCGTGTCTGACTCTTGGCGACCCTGCAGACTGCGCCTGCCAGGCTCCTCTGTCAATGGGATCCTCTAGGCGAGAGTACTGGAGTGGGTGGCCATGCCCTCTCCCCAGAGATCTTCCTGACCAAGGGATCAAACCTGGGTCTCCTGCCTTGCAGGCAATTTTTGTTCATAAATATATATTCTGAGGTTTCTCTTATATGTATATCTGGCTTGCTTGAAGGTTTTCCCAAGATCTTAAGGGCTAAATCCTATGTTTTGATGCCTCTAGACTTTTGTCTTTGTTTGTTCCATAAATGTCCATCTGGCCCCCATGCACCTTGATTTTTGTTGGCCCCTTTTCCTCCAAGGTCCTCTACTGCCTCCATTTCTATAGACTCCCATGTAACCTGACTATGACGATCAGACCTGTCAGATACTATGGACGTCCACCCATATCTCCTCAGCACATGCAGTTCCATCTCCTAGCCATACTAACAGTTAAGGCCAGAGGCATCAAACTGAACTCTACTCATGCTTACAAATTGCACTCACCACTTCTACCAAGTGGTCTTCTATCTTACCCAGACCCTGCCTGAGAGTGGCTTTTTTTGGCCACAAGAGCTTGAATGGCACAGTAGGAGGCTCTGGTAATGCCTCTGAGGAGAGGTGGCCTTTAACCAAGTGTGACTAGGTAAATAAATTGGATTTTATTCCCCAAAGGTAAGATAATTCTGAGATGTGTTCCATAGGACTCTGCTGGAGTTCTCCAGGTTCAGTCACCAGTTGCCTGCAGTGACTCATAATTACAGCTTATTGATTCTCTGCCTCATTTTTTTTCTGAAATAGACTAATGGTAACACAAATACTTGACTCTGCCTCCAGGTGAACCAATCCCAAAATAATCTCTCTCCATATATTTACTTGTGCTGTTTTTGTTGTCGTTGCTGTTTTTAATAGTATTAATTTAAAAAAGAGAGAGAGAGAAAGAGAAGGAGAGAGAGACCTCCCTGGTTGGCCAGTGGCTAAGACTCAGCACTCCAAATGCAGGGGGCCCAGGTTCGCTCCCTGGTCAGGGAAAAGAACCTACATGCCCCAGTTAAGAATTCACATGCCTCAAATAAGAGTTCACAGGCCACAACTAAGACCCAGCACAGCCAAATAAATATTAAACGTGTGCATGTGCGCACACACACACACAGACAGAGAATTAACATTTTAAGGAAGAACAAATACTGCTGGTTTCCGTATATTCAGTGTGCTCACAACAAATGACCCACTATCACATTTTGGAAGATGGTATATATTCTCCCAAACAGACAACACTCAAACATTTGTTGTTCCTGGCAGCTCCAAGTGAGATTTCTTACAGAACACTGATTCTACATTCTAGCATGAGAGGATGCAGACACAGAAATTCCTTGTTTTAAATACACTTTCCTATACATTTCAATATAGTGATTAGAAAGATCCTCTCCTTCTATTCAAGGAAAGAAATAAATTACCTTATGTATTGTTCTTTGGCTTCTGATCATGCTATGTGACACTTCAGCAAACCCGGTACACAATGAATTCTATCATTGCGGCACATGTGGCAGTTAAATGTGCTCATTTGCATAAGTTATAACCATATACATAAGTAAAAGCATTGTTCGTGACAGTAGATCTGACTTTGGGGATACATATGAATTTCTAAAGTTCTAATGGATTTCAGCATTGACATTATGGCACAGAAATAAAACATTCCTTGCAATCATTCCAGGGATTCCAGATGGTGAAGAATGCTACAATATTTCAATGGAAGGTAAAACAGACTTACCCGAATCATCATGACTGAACATCTGATATCATGAATTGTATCATAGATCTTCTTTGAGATGTCCACGAATTGACTATCATCAAACACATCCAAAGAGTTTTTACTTAAGGCTTCCAAGGCAACATTGACTTGTGTTACAAATTCAGGAATTGCTGTTAAAATGAATAAGAAAGAGAAAATTGTCCTATTTGTATTTTCAGATTACTGGGAATGGAGAATCATATTGTTAAATGCATATTTGATTAATAAACTTTCAATTATTTTTTTAAATGTATGAAGACAAATATTTTGGCAGCATAATCTTGAAATTCTGAAATGTAAAGAGAATCAAAGACAAGAAAGACATCTTAATGAAAATATTTTAAAAAATTATATTTCTCCTTTATAGCATTTGTTTTACTAAGTCTGAAACCATATTATCATTTTTTGTCCTATCCATTGTAAGCCTAAAGAAATTACAAAAAAGAACTGGTGTGAATAACAGTTGAAATCATAGAGAGAAAGATGCTTTTAAAAAATTGAGTTGCAAAATAGAAGAAAATTACCTAAACCTACTAATTCTATCTCATAGAAATAATAAAAATACTTTAAACTTTCTTTTGATAAAATATTTCCCCCTCATCAAAAAGATTAATGAAAAGAAATCGGTGATATTATATATAGAACATTTCTATCTAAAATAAGAACATTGAATGAATGTAGGGATATATCAATCAGTAAGGCCAATCCATAGAATGTTCTTTTTTAATTAAGGTTTCAAACTGTTAGTCCTCTGTCATGTCTGACTCTTTGTGACCCCATGAACTGTAGCCCATGAGGCTCCTCTGCCATGGAATACTCCAGGCAAAAATACTGGAGTGGGTCAACATTTCCAGAGAATCTTTCTGACCCAGGAACTGAACCCAGGTTTCCTATGCGGGCAGATTCTTTACTGCCTTAGCTATCAGGGAAGCCAAGATTTCAAAATGCATACAAGCTATGTCACTTCAGTTGTGTCTGACTCTGTAAACCTATGGACTATATCTCACCAGGCTTCTCTGTCCATGGGATTCTCCAGGCAAGAATACTGGAGTAAGTTGCCATCTCCCCCTCCAGCAGATCTTCCTAACCCAGGAATTGAACTCATGTCTCTTAGATTTGCAGGTAGGTTCTTTACAACTAGCACCATCAAGCAGTCTCAAATAAACACATTTCTTCAACTTTGCTCCCAGCATCAGGGTCTTTTCAAATGAGTCAGCTCTTCACAACAGGTGGACAAAGTATTGGAGTTTCAGCTTCAACATCAGTCCTTTCAATGAACACCCAAACTCATCTCCTTTAGGATGGACTGATTGGATCTCCTTGCAATCCAAGGGGTTCTCAAGCATCTTCTCCAACACCACAGTGCAAAAGCATCAATTCTCTGATGCTCAGCTTTCTTTATAGTCCAACTCTCACATCCATACTGACTACTGGAAAAAAACATATCCTTGACTAGATGGACCTTTGGTGACAAAGTAATGTCTCTGCTTTTGAATATGCTGTCTAGGTTGGTCAAAACTTTCCTTCCAAGGAGTAAGCGTATTTTAATTTCATGGCTGCAATCACCACCTGCAGTGATTTTGGAGCCCCCCTAAATAAAATCTGGCACTGTTTCCACTGCTTCTCCATCTATTTCCATTGAAATGATGGGACCAGATGCCATGATCTTCATTTTCTGAATGTTGAGCTTTAAGCCAACTTTCTCACTCTCCTCTTTCACTTTCATCAAGAGGCTCTTTAGTTCTTCAATTTATGCCATAAGGGTGGTGTCATCTGCATATCTGAGGTTATTGATATTTCTCCTTGGAATCTTGATTCCAGCTTGTGCTTCATCCAGCCCAGTGTTTCTCATGATGTACTCTGCATATAAGTTAAATAAGCAGGGTGACAATATACAGCCTTGACGTACTCCTTTTCCTATTTGGAACCAGTCTGTTGTTCCATGTCCAGGTCTAACTGTTGCTTCCTGACCTGCATATAGATTTCGCAAGAGGCAGGTCAGGTGGTCTGGTATTCCCATCTCTTTCAGAATTGTCCACAGTTTGTTGTGATCCAGACAGTCAAAGGCTTTGGCATAGATGTTTTTCTGGAACTCTTGTTTTTTTGATGATCCAGCACATGTTGGTGACTTGATCTCTGGCTAATACTTAGTTGAATGACAAAGACAGAATGTTTCACAGAGTAATTATGCTAATATAGTGCAGAACTGAGTTTTGAACTCTGACTGCCAGAAGGCATAGTTTAAACTCTAACTACTAGACCATATCATATGGAGGAAGTCTCTGCCCCATGTGAAGCAGCAGGATAAGGCAGACTAATTTTTAGAGTCATAATTCTAAACCTGGAAGATATAAATGCTTTATCTAATACAAAAATATTAATAAACATTATTTTATTTTTTCCTACTTTCAAATCCCTATCTTCATGTACGGCATAGCATCTCTTGCACTCCTCCCTGCCATGTTCTTGATATGGGGGAATGTTGGTAATATACTTGGGTAGTCATATTTTGGGGCTTCCCCAGTGGCTCAGTGATAAAGAATCTGCCTGCAACGCAGGAGATGCAGGTTCAATACTTCAGTTGGGAAGATCCCCTGAAAATGGCAACCCATTCCAGTATTCCTGCCTGAAAAATCCCATGGGCAGATGAGCATGGAGGCTACAGTCCAACGGGTTGCAAAGAGTTGCATACAACTTAGCATGAACACAAGGCATATATTATTTAGTACCTTCTTGCCTCCACCTACTAAAATGTATCATCTGTAGCCTAATTCTTAGTTACTATACCTACCAGGGGTATCCATTCTGCTTTTCTTCTCTGTCCATTCTCTAGGTGTGAAAGTTGAAAAGAAAGTCTCTCAATCATGCCCAACTATTTGTGACCCCATGGACTATACAGTCCATGGAATTCTCCAGGCCAGAACACTGGAGTGGGTAGCTGTTTCCTTCTCCCGGCGATCTTCCCAACCCAGGATTGAATACAGGTCTTCTGCGTTGCAAGTGGATTTTTTACCAGCTGAGCCACCAATCCAATAAAAAGAGGCACCTTGTTGGGAATTACCTAGCAGTCTAGTGGTTAGGACTCTCCTATTTCACTGCTGAGGGTCTGGGATCAATCCTTGGTCAGGTTCAGCAAGCCATGCAGTTAAGCAGCATGGCCAAAAACAAACAAAAAAAGGGGGTGTGTGGGGGGACACCTGGATGCATATGGCAAAATATAGCTATTAAACATTAAATTCATTACAATTAGTTTTAAAATTTATTTCCTCAACCAATATACCACAGCTCAGGTGCTCAATAGACATAATGAGTCAAGTTACTCAGCTGTGCCAAATCTATGACCACATGGACTGCAGCACGCCAGGCTTCCCTGTCCAAAACCAACTCCTGGAGCTTGCTCAAACTCATGTCCATTGAGTTGGTGATGCCATCAAAGCATCTCATCCTCTGTTGTTCCCTTCTCCTCCTGCCCTCAATCTTTCCCAGAATCGGGGTCTTTTCTAATAAGTCAGCTCTTCGTATCAGGTGGCCAAAGTATTGGACTTTCAGCCTCAGCATCAGTCCTTCCAATGAATATTCAGGACTGATTTCCTTTAGGATGGACTGGTTGGATCTCCTTGCAGTCCAAGGGACTCTCAAGAGTCTCCTCCAACACCACAGTTCAAAAGCATCAGTACTTTGGTGCTCAACTTTCTTTATGGTCCAACTCTCACATCCATACATGACTACAGAAAAAAAGCACAGCTTTGATTAGACAGACCTTTGTTGGCAAAGTAATGTTTCTGCTTTTTAATATGCTGTCATAGCTTTTCTTCCAAGGAGCAAATGTCTTATTTTCAAGGCTGCAGTCACCATCTGCAGTGATTTTGGAGCCCCCCAAAAGAAAGTCTGTCACTATTTCCATTGTTTCCCCATCTATTTGCCATGAAGTGATGGGACCAGATGCCATGATCTTAGTTTGTTGAATGTTGAGTTTTAAGCCATCTTTTTCACTCTCCTGTTTCACGTTCATCAACAGTCTCTTTAGTTCCTTTAGCTTTCTTCCATAAGGGTGGTGTCATCTTCATATCTCAGGTTAATGATATTTCTCCTGGCAATCTTGATTCCAGCTGGTGCTTCATCCAGCTTGGCAGTTTGCATTATGTACTCTGCATAGTAGGCAGGGTGACAAAAATATGGCCTTGCCATACTCCTTTCCCAATTTGGAACCAGTTCGTTGTTCCATGTATAGTTCTAACTGTTGCTTCTTTATCTGCATACAGATTTTTCAGGGGCAGGTAAGGCGGTCTGGTATTCCCATCTCTTTAAGAATGTCCCACTATTTGTTGTGATCCACACTGTCAAAGACTTCGAATTCTGTTTTGAGAGTGGCAATATGGAATATTTCTATCATCAGAAAAACTCCTAATGGATGATACTATTCTCCAGTGGATTCTTTACCAGCTATAGTGTTCTATAGTGAAATTTCATTAAATGGCTTTCTCATTTTCAATGAACAGAATAGCAAAGGCAAGGAGAAAGCTAATTCAAGCATTTTGCCTAGGAGAAATAGCCTTGAACCAAATCCCCACTAATTTCAATGTAACTCCCAAGGTATCAATGTATTTCTAATCTAGGCCTTCTTCCTGAATTCCAGAACTATAGATTCAACTGTCCACTGCAAAATTCTACCTGAATTTTTAGTAACACCTCAAATCCATCTGTTGAAACCAAACTATCTGGAAAGCCTAATTTTCTTCCACTATTTTTTATTTTGGTGCCTGGTCATCCATGAAAAACACCCAGCTGTCTTCTTTACCTCACAGTTTTTTTTACCCTCTATATCCAAATGTCCACCAAGTGTAATCTCCTCTAACCATATAAATATATTGTAAAGCCATTGCCAGTATAGCCCCACTGCCTCTAACAATCATTATATCTCCCGCTCAAGTGCTCCCCATAACCCTTCTGCTTAAGATTTTGTAATTCTTCAGATTCATCGTAAGTACTGACACAATCTTTTGACAAAACAACTCAGTAATAAGTACACCAGTGTTGTCACAAAATAGATTCTCAATAGGTTGTTTTATTAGTAAGTCATGTCACTACAGTATTCAAAACTCTTCACTGGTTCCTGGAGACTTTCTCCCAAGTGTGTAGCGTGGCTCATAATAGATAAATCATTAAATGAATTAACTTATCACATGAGTTAATGAGTGAATATATAAAAAGTGAAGTGAAGTCGCTCAGTCGTGTCCGACTCTTTGTGACCCTATGGACTGTAGCCTACCAGGCTCTTCTGTCCGTGGGATTTTCCAGGCAATAGTACTGGAGTGGATTGCCATTTCTTTCTCCAGGGGATCATCCCTACCTAGGAATCGAACCCGGGTCTCCGCATTGTAGACAGATGCTTTACCATCTGAGCCACTGGGGAAGTCGAATATAAAGTTAGACAAAAATATAAGTACAATGCAACAGGTTCAGCTTGTATAATTTGGGTTTTGTTCATAGTTGGTAATCTCCAAAAATATAATTATGTGGGTTTATGAGAACAGTCAGCATATTTAATGAGTTAATCTTTACTTTTTATAGTGTTGAGAGAAGAAACTCTTAAGAAAATGTGTCCAGTTATTTCACATTTCCAGGTGCTGGAGGGAACAGCAACCACCCCCACCCCCAACAAAAATGATCACTCCAAAGAAAATGATAAAGCTCCTGCTTCTGCTGCTGCTAAGTCACTTCAGTCATATCCGACTCTGTGTGACCCCATAGACGGCAGCCATCAGATTCCCCCGTCCCTGAGATTCTCCAGGCAAGAGCACCACTTTGATATTCTCATCACTGAATTGATGGATATGAGTTTGAGCTAAATCTGAGAGACAGTGAAGGCCAGGGACGCCTGGTGTGCTGTAGTCCTGGGGTCACAAAGAGTCAGATAAGACTCAGCAACTGAACAATAATAATATTAAACCTAAAGACATAGCTAAATGCAAAAAGATGTTGTACCAAAACTTGCGGTGTTTTATCACTGACAAAACCCTCTTCAAAGTCTTCCCCACTAAAAAAATGTTTTTTTATCAAGCAAAAAACTGTGCCATACAATAAAAATTTTACTTTATTCATATCTTCCATCTGTTACTAATCTCTCTACAATTTGAAACTGCTCTTGTCATCTTCCTATGGAGATCTTGGCCAAAAAAAAAAAAAAAAAAAGAGAGAGAGAGAGAGAGATAAGCATAAAATTATGTAAAGGTCTAGCTTTCACTGTCACGTGAAATAATGTGAGAAAGATTTAGCATACTTTAAGGAAAATACAACATATTTATTATTGCAACATGATTTCATTTTAACTCTTCTAGAGGCCTCTTACTAATAAACTAATATTAGTTCCAATTAAAATGAAATCTTTGAGAAGCAATGTTTAATTTCTGAAGTACAGATGGAAACTACTACTTTTTTCACTCTAACAGCATAAATGAACTATTCAAAGCTGATATATAATACATTCCTCATTTCATTAGTTTAAACATCAGCTGTGGGTATGCTTTATTCATACTATGGACATATGGTTGCTTGGATCAGAGTTGAAGTGAAATTTTTTAATGCTTTCAAGAAAATACAAAGTGACTATAATTAAGTAGCCAGTTAATGGTAATTTAAAAGGAAAAGCAAATTGACAAAGCTATCTCAAATCCATAATCTACTTAAGTTTCAAGAGAACAAGGTTTATACATAATATACCATTGTGTTATACAATCATCGATCAAAGAGAGGGACACCTTAAACAAATTCACTCTAATCAATTGAAATGCCAGGTAGAATCAACTGTTCTGAACTTTGGAGTGTAGATTTGTTAAACAAAAGTGGCCTTTGGGTCAATATCTTGTCAGCTTCGAGCTTGAAACTATCTTGTCTATTTTATACTGCCAGATTCAAAGCCAGCCCTGAACTCATTAGAAGTCTGTACTTTCTCTACCAACTTTATTCAGAATATACAGAATAATCATATCCATTGAATGCTTACTCATCTTGATGTTGTATTAAGCATTTTATAAGCATTGTTTCATTTAATCCACACAGCAGCTCTGTAAGGCAGGAACTATCTGACTTTGCGACGCCATGAACTGTAGCCTGCCAGGCTCCTCTGTCCATGGGCTTTTCCAGTCAAGAATACTGAAATGAGCTGCCATTCCCTTCTCTAGTGGATCTTCCTGACCCAGGGATCAAACTCAGGTATCCGGATTGCAGGCAGATTCTTTACTGTCTGAGACACCAGGGAAGCCATTATAATGCTATCTTGATTTTACTGATGAGGAAACTGAGGTCAAACAGCTGATAATTGAGACTTCAGAGCTTGCTCTCTGAACCCCAAAGCTGCCCTGCCTTCTTTTCATAAATAAAATACTTTGGGCTTCTTAATTTCAGTGCTCCTGGGAAATTAATGTTAATTTTCTGGCAATAGAGCCAATTTCTCCCAGACCTTGAGTCTCTCTCTCTGGTAGTAACTCAAGAATATTTTATCCTTTCACAGTTCTTGCTAAATTTATTATGTGCTTTTGAAAGTAGGCGAGGGCACATAATTATTGGATTAAGTAGGTCAGAAAAAAAATTTGAACTCATTATAGCTAATCATCTCAAATGATGTCACTAAATTATGTTTTCCATCATTAATAAAATGCAGATTAAAATATTTCTAATTATACTATTATCTTTGAAAATTACCAATGATAGAGGAATTTGGCTTTGAGAATTCACATAATGCTAAGTCATCACTTCTTTACATTATGCTAAGTGGGAAGAAGTGAATAATAACAGAAAGTGCAGTTAGGCATATGCATGTCTTCTATAAATATCGCATACTCTTAATTTTTAAAATTTGTAGAACAAACATTGATTATCAAGGTTCTTTGTCCCTCACACATGACATATCATAAAAATCAATAACCAGTGAGAATTTTGCTTTTCTTCAAATGAAAGAATCAAGGATCAGAGTGAGTGCTTTATAACACATCACACAGTTAACAAGAAATTTAACTGACGTCACTGTTGACTTTTCAAACATGTGGATTGGCTAAAAAAAACAACAACAACAAAAACAACAACTAAAAAATTAAATAGCACAGAGAAAGACTGTTGTCATGGCTTCATGATACTAATATTTTTTCTCCCCTTTGGCAGAGATCTTTTTGCGATGAAATTCTGGATCATTTAATTAGGCTGAGTGTCCAGCTTTCAGTATTGCCAGCAATGAAAGGACTTAGCTGTTTTTCCTAGATCTTAGTCTTGACGTTTCTCAATAATAGATTAATATTAATAAATGATGTTCATTTATTTAGATGTTTTAGGAATTAGTCATGACTACTTAATGTAAAATTTAGCTCTGTCACACTTTTTCTCATATCCTTTTCAATTGTGTTAACATAATGTTAACTGGTTAAAGGAATGTAACTATTTAAAGACATTTAAGTCTTTAAAGTTGCACCTGTAAGAGTTTTATAGTTTCTTGCCTTACATTTAGATCTTTAATCCATTTTGAGTTTATTTTTGTGTATGGTGTTAGAAAGTGATCTAGTTTTGGAGAACATAGGCAAAACACTCTCTGACATAAATCACAGCAGGATCCTCTATGATCCACCTCCCAGAATCCTGGAAATAAAAGCAAAAATAAACAAATGGGATCTAAATAAAATGAAAAGCTTCTGCACAACAAAGGAAACTATAAGCAAGGTGAAAAGACAGCCTTCTGAATGGGAGAAAATAATAGCAAATGAAGCAACTGACAAACAACTAATCTCAAAAATATACAAGCAGCTTATGCAGCTCAACTCCAGAAAAATAAATGACCCAATCAAAAAATGGGCCAAAGAACTAAATAGACATTTCTCCAAAGAAGACATACGAATGGCTAACAAACACATGAAAAGATGCTCAACATCACTCATTATCAGAGAAATGCAAATCAAAACCACAATGAGGTACCATTTCACACCAGTCAGAATGGCTGCGATCCAAAAGTCAACAAGCAATAAATGCTGGAGAGGGTGTGGAGAAAAGGGAACCCTCTTACACTGTTGGTGGGAATGCAAATTAGTACAGCCACTATGGAGAACAGTGTGGAGATTCCTTAAAAAATTGCAAATAGAACTGCCTTATGATCCAGCGATCCCACTGCTGGGCATACACACCAAGGAAACCAGAATTGAAAGAGACACGTGTACCCCAATGTTCATTGCGGCACTGTTTATAATAGCCAGGACATGGAAGCAACCTAGATGTCCATCAGCAGATGAATGGATAAGAAAGCTGTGGTACATATACACAATGGAGTATTACTCAGCTATTAAAAAGAATACATTTGAATCAGTTCTAATGAGGTGGATGACGCTGGAGCCGATTATACAGAGTGAAGTAAGCCAGAAAGAAAAACACCAATACAGTATACTTACACATATATATGGAATTTAGAATGATGGTAATGATAAACCTGTACGCAAGACAGCAAAAGAGACACAGATGTATAGAACGGCCTTTTGGACTCTGTGGGAGAGGGAGAGGGTGGGATGGGTTGGCAGAGTGGCAGTGTAACATGTGTGATGTCGTGAGTGAAACGAATCGCCAGGCCAGGTTTGATGCAGGATGCAGGATGCTTGGGACTGATGCACGGGGATAATCCAGAGAGAGGGTGTGGGGCGGGAGGGGGGAGGTGGGGGTTGGGATGGGGAGTTCATGTACACTCGTGGCTGATTCATGTCAATGTATAGCAAAACGAATACAGCATTGTAAAGCAAAACAAACTAAAAAATAAAAATTAAAAAAAAAAGTTGCACCTGTACCAAGTAATGTTCTGTGATGTCCATTGCTCATTGTGTAATTTAATTGAATTAACACATTATCTCTTAAAACTTTTTGCTAGTTGTTTCTGTATATCTTAGAAGTGGATGAGCTTGGAGGTGGATCCTCTAAGTTTCACTCAAACCTTCAAAATAACTGCAGCTTCAAATGACATCTTGATTGCAGTGCCATGAGACTAGGGCAGAATTACACAGCTAAGCCACTCCTGGATTCCTAATTCTCAGAAAATATGAAAGATCGTATTTGTTGTGTTAAGCTGCTAAATTTTGGGGCAATTTCTTTTACAATGGATAAATACTACACTAAGAGACTGGAAAGGTCTAAGAGAGTACATTATTTTTGCCTGTGTAGGTTCATTCAGTATATATATATATTTCATACTGTATATATTGTTTTGTATCAAGTTTCACTTGGCATTGAGACTACAAGATTTAACTCACATTGTTGTATGTAGGTTAATTTTTTCTTAATACTATATAGTATTCCATTGAACAAATATATCACATATTTATTTACCCATTCTACAGGTAATGGGCATTCACATAATTTCCAATTTGAGACTTTTATACATAGTGACGCTATGAACATACTGTATATCTTTTGGTACTGGGATATGTGTACATATTTTCAGGGAATTTACATACATATTTCAGGGACTATACCTATCAGTATAATTTCTGAATCATATAATATATTTTTGTACCATATTAGTAGACATTGACAGTTTTCAAAGTGATTGAAATATATTTTATTCCTATCAACAATGCTTGAGAGTTCTAGTTTTAATGATAACACTTTTGGCATATTCTGGCTTTTACATTTTAGCCTTTCTATTCTCTCTTTCCTTTTAAGTGTGAATCAGGTGTGTGTGTGTGTGTCTGTGTGTGTGTGTGTTCTATCGGTTAAGCTTCTGTATTGCTTTCAATTTTTATCTACTCTCTTGCTGTTTTTGAGTTTTGAATGATTTGAATTTTCGTCTTTTAGAAATACTCATCTATTGCTCGAGATCATTCATTAACCACTTGAATTTTTAGTATCAAGAAAAACACACACAGGAAGAGTGAAAGAAAAATAAAGAAGTAAAGGAGCACTAAGGTCTGTATCTCTAGCCAAACACAGTGTAGGAGGTATCTTGGGTCACAAGAATAGGAAAATGTGAAAATTAATAAACAGAAGCTTTGTTTAAAGTGGATTTGGGAGTCCAGAAGGGGCAGTTCTCACACCCTATCTCTTGACATCAATTGTAGACTCAACAGGAAGAGACATATCTTTGCATTTCTGAAAGGAAGAAAGTTCCTATTTTACTACCCAGCAGCTTGTTATTTGGTCACTAATTCGTGTCTGACTTTGTGACCCCGTGGACTGTAGGCTGTCAGGGATTTCTCAGGCAAGAATACTGGAATGGGCTGCCATTTCCTTCTCCAGGGGAGCTCCCAGACCCGGGGATTAAACTCACATCTCTTGCATTGGCAAGTGGATTCTTTCCCACTGAGGCACCAGGGAAGCCCGGGAGGAAGAAAGACATTCTCCTTGCCTGGCAACAGCCCAGCCAATGAGAGACTGTCATGACTCTGCCAATGAAAAGCCACTACACTTCAAACTCCCAGTTTCCTCCAATGGACATTTTGTTTTTAATAGCCCCACCCCACTCTTCCTTCTCTATAAAAGAATATTCCTCTCCTTTGTTTTCCAAACCTGCCTGTGGTTTATCATAGAGTCCATGTCCTGAGTTGCAATTCTTTGCTATTATTGAATATACCTATTATGCTGGTAAAATACTTGACAATTTCAATTTTTAGGTAAATAGAAATGTCTTGTGGAGAAAAAAAGAATCTTTAAAGATGCTAAAGTATATACATAGAACGTAGAGGTTCTAGTAAGAGAAACATTTCTTTCTGAGCGGTGGTGGTGAGGTATTCCTTCACATGCTGCTGGGGATTTGGTGGGTGAGAATAAAAAGAGTTGATTTCAGCTCCCTAATTTCCAACTCTCCAACATGTCCAGCTGTCTATGATTATATGTCTGCATACAACCCATTTCTTAACTCTACCTGGTAACTTTCTACCCACTCTTCACATTTAATTTAGATATCAGTTTCCCTGTGAAATGTTCCCTGATCACTAGCCCACCCAAGCCTCTGGCTGTGTTAAGCAATCTTGTCTCTTAGACTACATACATTTGTTAAAGATGCTATGTCTCTAACTGTATGTATTTTCTTATACTCAGCCACAACTGTCAACAAAGGTCCGTCTAGTTAAGGCTATCATTTTTCCAGTAGTCATATATGGATATGAGAGATAGACTATAAAAGAGCTGAGTGCTGAAGAATTGATGCTTTTGAACTGTGGTGCTGGAGAAGACTCTTGCGAGTTCCTTGGACTGCAAGGAGATCCAGCCAGTCCATCCTAAAGGAAATCAGTCCTGAATATTCATTGGAAGGACTGATACTGAAGCTGAAACTCCAATACTTTGGCCACCTGATGCAAAGAGCTGACTCATTTGAAAAGACTCTGATGCTGGGAAAGATTGAAAGTGGGAGGAGAAGGGGATGACAGAGGATGAGATGGTTGGATGGCATCACCAACTCAACAGACATGAGTTTGAGTAGACTCCGGGAGTTGGTGATGGACAGGGTGGCCTGCCATGCTTCAGTCCATGGGGTTGCAAAGAGCTGGACACGACTGAGCGACTGCACTGAGCTGAAAGCCTGATAGAGAGCTTTTAAAATCAGAATCTCTGTCATCACCTTTGTTTCCTCAAGAAAGTGGTAGGTTCAGAGTCAGAATTCAAACACCAGGCACGCAACTCAGAGCCTGTACCCCTTCCACTGTGTTCCACTGCTTGATGCAATAATCATGCTGAGATATATATTCAAACATTAAAGAACACTGAGGTAACGAGAACTAAATTTTCAAGAGAAAAAAAGGCCATCTGTAAAATATTACAATCAGATTGGTTTTAGACTTTTCATGAGCAACACTGGATGCTGAAAGGAAAAATATGAAACAATGCATTCAAATTCTAAGGAGAAATTATTTCAGAATTGAGATTCAGTACTCAGCCAATTTACTAATTAAGTAAACAGTGAGATAAAGATTTTTTTCAGACATGCATATACGCAGAAATGGTAATTTCCAAGAACTCTTCATTAGGAAGATACTTGTCAATAGAATCTTAAAACAAAAAGTGAATCAAAAGAGCAAGATATGGGGCTGAGAAAACAATGAAATAAAAACAGTTGGAAATACCTTACGGTATTACTGTGTGTCATAGCATGCATACAACGAGTAAGCATGTAGATATTTTTGAGAGCCAAAACTCTCATTATGGAATAAAGGAGGTACTACTATGGAATGTGATAAGACAAAGAACCCATGGGATGGGATTGCAATGGAGCTGTCAGCATGAACTCATGATTTCATATATAGCAATATATTACCTTTTGTGTAAGAATGAAGAGGAAATAAGAACACATATTAATCTGTTTATTTACATATTAAAAAGACTCACATGAAAGATGAAGGAAATTTATTATTTACAAGGGATGCTAAGAATAGGGTAGAAGGAATAGGAGGAAAGAGATTAGTCTCTGAGAGGATATACATTTTGTGTATTTTTAACTCTTATAAACATGTTAAGATTACACACTTTCAAAAAGATAAGATTGACAACAAGGATATCCGCAGGGGAAGGAAACCTAATAGCAAATGCAAATAGCAACGAATGAATCTGTTTTGAATTTTCAGGGTGTGTATCATCAAGTTGTTTATACTTACTACTTTCTAAAGCTGTGCTGTTAAATCCACTAGCTGCTAGAAATGTCTTACTATTCAACTTAATTTGCATTAAATTGATACAGATTAAATATAATTAAAAATTGACTTCTCAGTCACTCTGCTCACCATATATGGCTATCATTTAAACACTGTAGATATAGCTCAGTTCTATCCTTGATAAATGTTCTTTATCTTATAAATGTTGTATCTTTAACAGACAACACTGTTTCAAATACTTTCAATTAATTATTTGCTAAGCACCTGTTCTCTGTAGGAAACTGTTTTAGATACTGGAATAGTGATATAAGTATCAACTGTGTAGTTTGTCTCTATATACTTGGCCAATAAGGATAAGAATTGTAAATCTTTAGAAACAACACCCCTTTGGAACCTAGAAACAAACCGGGCCATTGCAAAACTGTCAGATTCTGTTTACTAATATCATTCTTAGTTGTTGGTCAACACATATTCACCTTCATAAAAATATAAGTGACTACCTAAACAAGAAAATATGTATATGTTTTGCTTGTGCTTTGAGAGACTATAGATATTTTTGCTTACTCTGTTAACCTCATGAAGGTTATAGGATTTCACATCTGCTGAAATTATCCCAGTTCTAATATATGCTAAAAATATTCTGGAATTTCAGTGCCAACTTGTTACTTTTACTTTGACAGAACTGTCATTATTTTAGTGAGTTATAATATTACAGTGAAAGAGTAGAGACTCAATTTCATAGATAGTGATTTTACTCTTTCTACAGTAATTCAGTATTACATGGTTTGTAAGGAAGGGCTTGCACACTGTACAAGTGTATAACATTAAGATTTTTAAAGAAAAAAATTGATTTTTCTTGTATCTGATACTCTTGTATATTGAATCTTCTTACTATTGCAATCAAAATCTTATAAATTTCAGGGTGCCAAAATTAAGATGATTTAAATACATATGGATGTATATCAAATAAAAAATGTTTCTGAACTTCCTGAGTAAATTTGTTGTATTGAATCACTCCTTTTACTATTCTTGAATGAATGAAAAAAAAAAAAATGCTGTAGGGAAGTTTCCTATTTAAGGCAATTGAAGAAACTTCTTTTATGAATATTTATCCCCCTAATTTCTTTCTTTTTTTTTTTTTGTAATGCTGGATATAGATGCATACAATAAATTCAAACACTATTTTAAACAAATATACTAAGGTGAATTAATATTTATAACTATGCTAATTTTTTTAAATAGCTACAGAAATTCAGAAATTTCTGTATCAGTATAAGCTAGGATTGTGAAAGACCAGTCAAAAATTTTTTTTCTTTTAAGGAGCTAAAATTTTTTTGTAAAATAAAGAAATAGGTCTACTTCTAGCATAGACACTTTCTGGATCCATGGGTTTATTCAAAATCACACATGAACCATATTTACTTTCTCTGGCTATATTTGGTTATAAGCAGAAAAACTTAAAAAAATTAAAAATGAATACACAGGAAGATGTCAGATGTATGGAGAGAAGAATGGGTAGTAAATTAAATCATGGATTGTTGGAAGAAAAGATAGGTGTGTAGAATAATGGGTATAAGAATGTGAATGGATGAAAGGTGAGATTAAACTTTATAACTCTACTTCCAAAAAAGAAAACGTCAAAGAAGCAAGTGTACAATAAGCTTTCAGAACTTAAAACAAGCTAATATAACTGGAACTCCATAATGAAAGTTAGAGAAGACAAGGATAAGTGCATAAAGATATTCTAGAGTTAAGGTAGGGCTTCCCTGGTGGCTCAGAGGTTAAAGCGTCTGCCTTCAATGCGGGAGACCCGGGTTCGATCCCTGGGTCGGAAAGATCCTCTGGAGAAGGAAATGGCAATCCACTCCAGTATTCTTGCCTGGAGAATCCCATGGACGGAGAAGCCTAGTAGGTTATAGTCCATGGGGTCGCAAAGAGTCGGACACAACTAAGCGACTTCACCTCACCTCACCTCACCTCAGAGTTAAGGTACAATAATTAAGTATAAAACCGATCACTTGCATTCCAGGCAAAAATGAAGCAATGAGTTACATGCTTCATAGTATTAAAATGGAGCTGACTACTTAAAGGGGCTTCCCTGGTGGCGCAGAGGGTAAAGCATCTGCCTACAATGTGGGAGACCTGGGTTTGATCCCCAGGTCTGGAAGGTCATCTGGAGAAGGAAATGCAACCCTCTCCATTTGCCTGGAAAATTCCATGCACGGAGGAGCCTAGTAGGCTAAAGTCCGTGGCAAAGAGTTGCACACCAATGATCAACTTCAGCACGAGTACTTAAGACTTTTCAATGGGGCTGACGTAAGATTTTTCCAACACTACATGATGAGGGGAGTGAATGTTTCACTTAGGTATTTATGACAAAAAACGATCTTCACAAATAGTGTTAAAAAGATAGAAAAATATTCTTCAAGAGAATATTTCTTTTTACAACATTATCATCATCATCTTTAAAAAGTTAAAGTCCTAGAATTTTTGATTTGCACCTTTTTGGATTTCTGATGTGATATGATACCAAATGGCTTCGAAAATTTTGATTCTAGAGTGGAATTTAACGGATAAATGAATGAATAAGTTCACCATGACTTTTGACAGGAGTGAATCATAAATTATTTGAAATTAATGTCAATAATGAGTTAGTTCTTAAAAGATGAATATTCAGGGATATCAGACAAAAGAAATTCCATTTACTTTAGATACTAAGTACTAACAGATTAAACTGATGTTTTCTTGTGAAAATTTAAGTAACTTGCATTCTTGCTGCAGAAAGCTCAGATCTGGATTCTAAGTATGATAATATATCTGAAAGTGACCACCACAATATCTGGTGCATAATATGGTTCCAGAATAATAGCAGAAGAACACTTATTGATTATTTACTAAGTACCACTAATTTTGCTAGTGCTTTATGTATTCTGGAATCCTTAAAGCATAACAGTGACATTCTAGATTTTTAGTAGAGGTCACTTTCTTCCTTGCATTTTATTTACATTGCAGCTGTACAAAGCTGTAGCTCTGAGCAAATAGTATATTCTTTACTCAGTAAACTTTACTGTGACACAGTGGATTTTTATCTTGGCCTGACATTACAATCAATGGCAACCCACTCCAGTACTCCTGCCTGGAAAATCCCAAGGATAGAGGAGCTTGGTAGGCTACAGTCCATGGGGTCCCAAAGAGTCAAACAGGACTCAGAATTTCACTTTCACTTTCATGCATTGGAGAATAAAATAGAAATCCACTCCAGTGTTCTTGCCTGGAGAATCCCAGGGACAGAGGAGCCTGGTGGGCTGCCATCAATGGGGTGGCACAGAGTTGGACATGACTGAAACGACTTAACAGTAGCAGCTACATTAGAATCACCTGGAGGGGCTATTAAAAGAGGACTGTGGAGATCAGTGGAGAAGTAATTCCAGAAAGAATGAAGGGATGGAGCCAAAGCAAAAACAACACCCAGTTGTGGATGTGACTGCTGACAGAAGCAAGATTCCTTGCTGTAAAGAGTGGTATTGCATAGAAACCTGGAACGTTAGGTCCATGAATTAAGGCAAATTTGAAGTGGTCAAACAAGAGATGGCAAGAGTGAACAGAGACATTCTAGGAATCAGCGAACTAAAATGGACTGGAATGGGTGAATTTAACTCACATGGTCCTTATATCTACTACTGTGGACAAGAATCCCTTAGAAGAAATGGAGTAGCCATCATAGTTAACAAGAGTCCAAAATGCAGTAATTGGATGCAATCTCAAAAATGACAGAATGATCTCTGTTCATTTCCAAGGCAAACCATTTAATATCATGGTAATTTAAGTCTATGCCCTGACCAGTAATGCTGAAGTAGCTGATGGTGAATGGTTCTATGAAGTCCTACAAGACCTTCTAGAGCTAACACCCCCAAAAGATGTCCTTTTCATTATATGGGACTGGAATGCAAAAGTAGGAAGTCAAGAAACACCTGGAGTAACAGGCAAATTTGGCCTTGGAATGTGGAATGAAGCAGGGCAAAGGCTAATAACAGTTCTGCCAAGAGAATGGACTGGTCATAGCAAACACCCTCTTCCAACAACACAAGAGAAGACTCTACACATGGACATCACCAGATGGTCGACACCAAAATCAGATTGATTATATTCTTTGCAGCCAAAGATGGAGAAGCTCTATACAGTCAGCAAAAACAAGACCAGGAGCTGACTGTGGTTCAGATCATGAACTCCTTTTGCCAAATTCAGACTTAAATTGAATAAAGTGGGGACAACCACTAACCATTCAGGTAACACCTAAATCAAAACCCTTATGATTATATAGTGGAAGTGAGAAATAGATTTAAGGGAATAGATCTGATGGAGTGCCTGATGAACTATGGAAGGAAGTTCATGACACTGTATAGGAGACAGGAATCAAGACCATTCCCAAGGAAAAGAAATGCAAAAAAAAGCAAAATGGCTGTCTGAGGAAGCTTTCCAAATAGCTGGGAAAAGAAGAGAAACAAAAGGCAAAGGAGAAAAGGAAAGATATACCCATTTGAATGCAGAGTTCCAATGAATAACAAAGAAAGATAAGAAAGCCTTCCTCAGTGATCAATGCAAAGAAATAGAGGAAAACAATAGAATGGGAAAGACTAGAGATCTCTTCAAGAAAATTAGAGATACCAAGGGAACATTTCTTGCAAAGATTGGCTCAGTAAAAGACAGAAATGGTATGGACCTAACAGAAGCAGAAGATATTAAGAAGAGGTGGCAAGGATACACAGAAGAACTGTACAAAAAAGATCTTCATGACCCAGATAATCAAGATGGTGTGATCATTCATACTCACCTAGATCCAGACATCAGGGAATGTGAGGTCAACTGGGCCTTAGGAAGCATCACTATGAACAAAGTTAGTGGAGGTGATGGAATTCCAGTTGAGCTGTTTCAACTCCTGAAAGATGATTCTGTGAAAGTGCCACACTCAACATGTCAGCAAATTGGGAAAACTCAGCAGTGGCCACAGGGCTGGAAAATGTCAGTTTTCATTTCAATCCCAAAGAAAGGCAATGCCAAAGAATCCTCAAACTACTGCACAATTGGACTCATGTCATACGCTAGTACAGTAATGCCCCAAATTCTCCAAGCCATGCTTCAGCAATATATAAACCATGAACCTCCAGATATTCAAGCTGTTTTTAGAAAAGGCAGAGGAACCAGAGATCAAATTGCCAATATCTGCTGGATCATCAAAAAAGCAAGAGAGTTCCAGAAAAACATCTGCTTCTGTTTTATTGACTATGCCAAAGCCTTTGACTGTGTGGATCACAATAAACTGTAAAATTCTGAAAGAGATGGGAATACCAGACCACCTGACCTGCCTCTTGAGAAACTTATATGCAGGTCAGGAAGCAACAGTTAGAACTGCACATGGAACAACAGACTGGCTCCAAATAGGACAAGGAGTACGTCAAGGCTGTATATTGTCCTCCTGCTTATTTAACTTATATGCAAAATACATCATGAGAAATGCTGGGCTGGATGAAGCACAAGCTGGAATCAAGATTGCCGGGAGAAATATCAATAACCTCAGATATGCAGATGACACCACCCTTATGGCAGAAAGTGAAGAACTAAAGAGCCTCTTGATGAAAGTGAAAGAGGAGAGTGAAAAAGTTAGCTTAAAGCTCAACATTCAGAAAACTAAGATCATGGCATCTGGTCCCATCTCTTCATGGCAAATAGATGGGGAAACAGTGGAAACAGTGTCAGACTTTATTTTTTTGGGCTCCAAAATCACTGCAGATGGTGACTGCAGCCATGAAATTAAAAGACACTTACTCCTTGGAAGGAAAGTTATGACCAACCTAGACAGCATATTAAAAAGCAGAGGCATTATTTTGTCCACAAAAGTCTGTCTAGTCAAGGCTATGGTTTTTCCAGTAGTCATTTATGGATGTGAGATTTGGACTATAAAGAAAGCTGAGTGCCAAGAATTGATGCTTTGAACTGTGGTGTTGGAGAAGACTCTTGAAAGTCCCTTGGACTGCAAGGAGATCCAACCAGTCCATCCTAAAGGAGATCAGCCCTGGGATTTCTTTGGAAGGCCTGATGTTGAAGCTGAAACTCCAAAACTTTGGTTACCTGATGCAAAGAGCTGACTCACTTGAAGACGCCCTGATGCTGGAAAACATGGAAGGCAGGAGGAGAAGGGGACAACAGAGTATGAGATGCCTAGATGACATCACTGACTCAATGGACATGAGTTTGGGGAAAGTCCAGGAGTTGGTGATGGACAGGGAGGCTTGGTGTGCTGCGGTTCATGGGGTCAGACACGTGCTAAGAGTTGGACACGGCTGAGCGACTGAACTGAATTGAACTCTGGGCCTCTGAGGGCCTACCCACAGAGGTCCTAATACCATCATCTGATGAAGAGCAGAATTTAAATTCTAACACGTTCCTGAGTTATATAATGCTACTGGTCCAAGTATAAAACTTGGAAAATCACATAGAGTAGCTATAATTAGTTGGCTCTCCAATATTAATTACTAACATCCTTGTGAAAAGGAATTAATTTGTTCAGCAGCATACAAATATCAGGAAGATGATATAGTTCTCAGCCTACTAGTAAATCCTGATTATTATGCAGTAAATTTTCAATAGTCAGTGACTTATTTAAAGAGATCTTGCCACCCTGTTCTAGCCAATGAGATTTAAGAAAGTATATTTGAGGAAGGTTTCTAGGAACACTTTTCATGCTCAAAGGAAAATATCAGAGAGATGGTCCCCCTTCCTTCTTTGGATGTTTTTCTGTCCAGATATGACTTCTAAGAAGTGCTGTGGTCATCTTGAAACAGAACAAAAGCTGTCACATCAAAATAACAGAGGAAAAATATGTATTTCTATCAGTGTTTACTGACTATTGAATTAAATCACCCTGAACTTTGTGATATATAAACCTGTAAAAGTTTCTGTTACTCATAGTTTGAAGAGGTATAACTGATTAAATGCAATTTAATCCTAAAATGAAGTCATTTAAAGATGAGAAATGTGAAACTTTGGCAGCTGACTATATTTATGGCTAATAATTAACAAAGTCAACTTTTATACACAGTTCTACTGACTCCAAAGCCTATGTTATTTTCATTACTCTTCATATTGATAGATATGTTTTGAGGTTTTTTTTGTTGTTGTTTGTTTGTTGTTAACCATTCTGAGTGATTTTTTTTTTCTTTAAGCCAAACAGGAATAAAAAATATCTCCGAACTCAAATGTTGCTTACAGTGTGGATATAATTCAACACAGATGTTTGAGATCACCTATTCTATATTAAATTCAAACATTGGGAAGAAAAAAAAAAAGGAGGAAGGATGGGCTACATAAAATATGTCCCATATACACTACAGTGTTCTTTTTTATTAAAGTGTTCTTTTTTATTAAAGTGTTCTTTTTTATGTGTCTTAAAAGATATTTTTTTAAGGCTTGTGATATTATCTCAATAACAAGAACAACCAGTAAGACGACCACATTTAAAACAGTAAGAGAATCCTCAGAAAATAAATATACAAATTAAAATTGATCACATAAAATATCAAGCATATTAGAATCAAGATCACCAAATCCTAAATGGCCTTCGCTCTTTTTATAACAGGAAATGTACTATATATGCTTTTATAAAAAAATCTTTAAACATACTTACTTGATCCCATTTTTTTTGAGATCTTGATCCTAAGGAAGAGAAAAAGTATATATTTCCTATGTTTTAACTCAAATTACATTGTTCTTTGTAATAACTGAAATGCTGACTGCTAACAGAAAGGCCTGGCGTGCTGCAATTCATGGGGTCGCAAAGAGTCAGACACGACTGAGCGACTGAACTGAACTATGCTACTGGTAAAATGAAGTGTTTGAATTAGATAAAAGATGTCCATCCTTATACATTCTATTTACTACCTAGACAAATACAACTTCCAAATTACTACATTTGGTGCTCACTGCTCTCCCTAGCCTCACAGGCGTGGCCTTCAATGTATCTCAAACTGCATGAATTATAACATACTTTCAATTCAATGTATACAAATATGAAGTCATCACCTTCTAAATTTTACTTTTTTATATCTCCTATCTCAGTAAATGAGATTACCACCTACCCTCCAATGGCACCCCACTCCAGTACTCTTGCCTGGAAAATCCCATGGACGGAGGAGCCTGGTAGGCTGCAGCCCATGGAGTCACGAAGAGTCGGACACGACTGAGCAACTTCACTTTCACTCTTCACTTTCATGCATTGGAGAAGGAAATGGCAACCCACTCCAGTGTTCTTGCCTGGAGAATCCCAGAGACGGGGGAGCCTGGTGGGCTGCGGTCTCTGGGGTCGCACAGAGTCGGACACAACTGAAGCGACTTAGCAGCAGCAGCAGCAGCAAGGCCCTTGTAACCAAGATGACCGGGAGACACTCTTGCCTTATCCTCTCAAACTCTATTTACCCTTTCTCATCAAACATGGTCACTTCAGGGATTCTGCATAATTCTCGAACTGGAATCCTTCAGAAACTGTAATACCATTGCTGTAGTTCAGGCTTTCCTTTCTGTGTCTCTCAGGATGTTGACTGAGATGATGGCTTCTCTAACTCTTCTGTCGTATACAGTTCTCAAAACTATCCATCTCACTGCTATCATGGTAGTCATTCTGACTACCAGTGCTCATCATCTCTCTGACCTGGTAAGACCCCTTGGTGGACCCTTAATTTTGAAAGTATGATATCCAACATTTTAGTCATAGAAATAATTGCCTTCATTTAACAATGACCGGGAGACACTCTTGCCTTATCCTCTCAAACTCTATTTACCCTTTCTCATCAAACATGGTCACTTCAGGGATTCTGCATAATTCTCGAACTGGAATCCTTCAGAAACTGTAATACCATTGCTGTAGTTCAGGCTTTCCTTTCTGTGTCTCTCAGGATGTTGACTGAGATGATGGCTTCTCTAACTCTTCTGTCGTATACAGTTCTCAAAACTATCCATCTCACTGCTATCATGGTAGTCATTCTGACTACCAGTGCTCATCATCTCTCTGACCTGGTAAGACCCCTTGGTGGACCCTTAATTTTGAAAGTATGATATCCAACATTTTAGTCATAGAAATAATTGCCTTCATTTAACTCATTCCTTCTCCTTTAGCCCCATTACCAGTAATTTCATATCTGTCAGTGTACTCCTTGAACATTTAAAACAGCTTGTAACCTCCCTGACAAGCCAGCTTATTTGCACCTCTCTACGTTCGTACATTATTTGCTTTCTAAGCCTTTCTTCATATTCCTCATTACAGTAATTCCCCCCCTCTTTTTTAAAAAACTGATACAGATACTACTTGATCAGGGAGCCTTTCTGAGACTTCTCCTATTCTCCACCCATATCTCAGATTGTATTATTATTCTGCTTCTGTGCCTCATATATTATTATTTGTCATTCTATTTTACATTCCACAAAGATAAGGCACTTAAAATGTGTGTGTGTATGTGTGGGTATGGGTGTCCCCTAAAAGCTTGGAGTCATCAGCTTCTCTCACCAAATTGACTTTTCCCCACATACCCTGCACCTTCCATATTCAGTCAGTCAATAAGCGTGTAGATTTAGCCTCCCAAATATGTTTCTGGCACATAATAGTTGCTCAGTGAGTGAATATATTTTTCTAGCTCAAGTTTTCATAATTAATAATCCTACTTCTCTGTATTCTTGGACTGAAGAATACTTCATAAGTTGCCTAATTTTACAATCAGAACTCATAGTGGAATAATATTTTGAAATAATGCAGTTACTAACTTTACCATTAGTTAAAAGAATTACTGAATCAGTTGCAGAGCATTTAACTTGGGTCTCTCCCTGTGGAAAAGTTCATTCTTCAAGTCTGTTCTGTTCCTATTCACTAAAACTCTGTCACTGCTATGCATAGCTTTGCCTCTATAGTGCACACACAGTACATTTAGTATATTACAGGTGGACAAAGCTCTGAAGTTAAGAGGATTAATTAGGATAAAACTTGAAATACCCAAAGCTAACACTAATTCCATGGGTCAGCAGAAATATTCTGAAAACTTTTCATTTGATGTGAGTAAAGCTTCTTCAGTATCACTTTATTATTTCTACCTCTAGAATTTTCTAAAAGTTACCAGGAATCTGCAGGAAAAGTATAGAGAGAAAGAATAACTAAGCATTGTCTTTGTTTCTATTTGTATTAGTCTTAGATGTATCTGCTTCTTTCTCCTCAGAGGGGCTCATCGCTATGCTTCAGTACCCACTGTCCTCAAGATTCCCAGAGATGTCCAGCAAATTCTCATATTCAGGCTATCATTGTCCATTGCTTTTATCTCTACCGTGGAAAAAAATCATTTCAATAGATATCTACTTATCTATATGCATAGTTAGCTTTATTTGAAGAAGAAATCAAGATTCACTGAGTAAATGCTTATGCCACGAATTGCATAACTAGAAGATGATCTCCCAAATAATTCTAAAAACCAGCCTTTATCCCTTAAACTTTGAAAACCTACCTTTAAAAGGTTCGCAGAATGTTTGATGATGCAACAAGTACACGGCAAACTACATGGGGGCCATAAATGCAAGTTTTGATATTATATTACAAAGCGATCTCAATAAGTCATTTGTTGTATATTTCTGTGTTTCCCATTACCTACGGAAAACGAGGCAAAAACAAAACAAACGCAAACACAAAACAAAAGAAAAGGCAACTACCACAAAAGAAGCATTAAAGCTTCAAAGGCATTAAAAATTGGTGAGATTATATCCAATTAAAGATATTTTGGAAAATTCTCATAGAAGAGGCGACATGGAAAGCCTTAGGTCTTGTAGAATGAATAAGATAGAAACAGAGAAACATGGGAAGGCAAGTTGGAGAAGTATATTACATAAGGAATGGGACATGAGAAACTACACAGAGACTTATGGTTGTGATTAAAAAAATTAGCAAAAGTAGGATTTATTCTGTAATAACAATCAGAGTAGAAAAACAGCAAAAATGCTAGCAGTTAATCTGATTTCATGCCAGGTTTTTATTAATTTTCAAGCCAAAGAATATGTTCCTCATTTGGCAGATAACTAATGGCCTTTGGAAATTTTGAGGAAGATTCTAACATGACTAGTTGTGAAAAAGAAAATCTTTTCATACCATATCTGGGACAAAATTTCTTTATATAATTCATAACATTTTCTAGGGAGTAGTTAACATTCCTGGTAAAATAACCAGAGTAACTTTATGAGTTATGAGGTTATAATTTTTTCTAGAAATTTTAACCTACGTCAACTACCATGTTAAGAGCATGTTGAATTTTTGGTATGCTGTTGCTAAGTCCTTCCACTCCTTGGAAGAAAAGTTATGACCAACCTAGATAGTATATTCAAAAGCAGAGACATTACTTTGCCAACTAAGGTCCGTCTGGTCAAGGCTATGGTTTTTCCTGTGGTCATGTATGGATGTGAGAGTTGGACTGTGAAGAAGGCTGAGCGCCGAAGAATTGATGCTTTTGAACTGTGGTGTTGGAGAAGACTCTTGAGAGTCCCTTGGACTGCAAGGAGATCCAACCAGTCCATTCTGAAGGAGATCAACCCTGGGATTTCTTTGGAAGGAATGATGCTAAAGCTGAAGCTCCAGTACTTTGGCCACCTCATGCGAAGAGTTGACTCATTGGAAAAGACCCTGATGCTGGGAGGGATTGGGGGCAGGAGGAGAAGGGGACGACCGAGGATGAGATGGTTGGATGGCGTCACAGACTCAATGGACGTGAGTCTGAGTGAACTCCGGGAGTTGGTGATGGACAGGGAAGCCTGGCGTGCTGCGATTCATGGGGTTGCAAAGAGTCGGACACGACTGAGCGACTGAACTGACTGAACTGACTGTTGCTAAGTCGCTTCAGTCGTGTCTGACTCTGTGAGACCCCACAGATGGCAGCTCACCAGGCTCCACTGTCCCCGGGATTCTCCAGGCAAGAACACTGGAGTGGGTTGCCATTTCCTTCTCCAATGCAGGAAAGTGAAAAGTAAAAGTGACGTCACTCAGTCATGCCTGACTCTTAGCCACCCCATGGACTGCAGCCTACCAGGCTCCTCCATCCCTGGGATTTTCCAGGCAAGAGTACTGGAGTAGGGTGCCATTGCCTTCTCCAGAATTTTTGGTATAGTTGTATACGATCTAATATTTATCTAATTATCTTTATTTCTCTATGAACCATCTTTATTAAGATGATACATTTGAGTTTAATTTTTCTAAAGCTTCTTCCCTTGCAGCATATTTGTAATATAATTTTATCACCTAGTCATAATCAACTTGAGAATATGTTTTAGCAGTGGTTCTCAACTACACTCCAGAAGCACTATGGGTGGCAGAGGAGAGGTAGGATAAAGAGAAGAATGACTACAATTAGGTGTAAGTTCCAATACTCAATCTCGGCTTCAAAGAAGCAGCTCTGTTTTGTATATTTGAGATCCATTTCATTTGAATAAAAATTTGTACTACTAAAAACATAGTTTGGAAAGCACTGTTTTACATAATGGATTTATAAGTGGTATATAATTGTTTTGAAGCAGGAAGACAAGTTAGGAGACTTGGTGCATGCTAAAAACAAAATTTATAGATATTTGAATGAAGATGTTTCCAGTGAGAATGGACATAATGAGACATTTGCTACTGAGATTAAAAAAAAAAAAAGTCGAGATTTTATTACTGACTACATGCAAGAGGTAATAGAAAAAAAGGAATCCAAGACATCTGAAGTGTTGATACTGGATGTCTAACAAAAATGGGGGAAACTATTATTATAATAAAGAAGCCAGGAGGAAAAGAAGTCTCAGAAAGAGGATAGTCTATCCATGTTGTGTTAGGGATGACCTTCAAGTCCAGATATTTATCAGACAGGAAGAAGACTGAGATAATGGAGAGGCAGAAGCAGGGGAGGGATGGAGGGAAGGATTGAGAAGGAGAGAATGAGAGAGATTTGACAAGCATTTGCATAGAGATGACATTTGGAGCTGTGGCAGTAGGCCAAGTCACAGAACTTTGAAAAAGATATTCATTTTGGGGGGAAAATATATAGAAGTGGAGTTAGCTAATGTGACATAGATTGAGCTGAGAGCTAGAGGAGAATCAGGAGGATATAAACCTTAGAAATGTACATTAAAATATATATGTTTGGTGTCATGCTAATTTTCCTATAGTTTCAAAGAGGAATGTGGTAGTCAGAATTAAATGTATTTGTATTGATAGCATTTCACACACTTGAGAAAAAAGGAGCTTTGTCCTTCAGGTGATTAGCTGTACATACTGCAGGAATATCTATAATGTATCAGAAAAAGCTACAGAAATCAAAATGATTTTTCAAATGTAAGATGGAAGTATTTTTTTGGCACTGTTGTTTTTACTCTTAAATTATGACAGAGCCCTCTCAACCTAAGACTTCTTTCTTTTTTTTTTTTTTTTTTTTTTCTTTTTTTTTTTTTTT
>SJXQ01007025.1:22109-67234 GCA_006408695.1 Aepyceros melampus | reverse complement strand
AGAATACTGGAAATAAAAGCAAAAATAAACAAATGGGATCTAATTAAAATTAAAAGCTTCTGCACAACAAAGGAAACTATAAGCAAGGTGAAAAGACAGCCTTCTGAATGGGAGAAAATAATAACAAATGAAACAACAGACAAACAACTAATCTCAAAAATATACAAGCAGCTTATGCAGCTCAACTCCAGAAAAATAAATGACCCAATCAAAAAATGGGCCAAAGAACTAAATAGACACTTCTCCAAAGAAGACATACGAATGGCTAACAAACACATGAAAAGATGCTCAACATCACTCATTATCAGAGAAATGCAAATCAAAACCACAATGAGGTACCATTTCACACCAGTCAGAATGGCTGCGATGCAAAAGTCAACAAGCGACTTCTTTCTTTTTATTCAGCATTCATTAATGAAACTACATTTATCTAATGCACTGTAGGAACAATGTCCTATGCCAGCAGCCTAAAAGTAGGTTAAAAATACATAATCATTGACTTAGTAATCTCTTTACAGGTGATGGTAGTAGAGCCAATTGTCTAGCAGGGAGAGCTGAGTAATTCAGATTTTATCTGCATGTGACTTCATCTGCATTGCCATGGGTCTTACCATATTTCACTGGTAAGAGAGTGGGGGAAATGGCACCAGAATGGAAAGTCTGTGATTACACAACATGGGAGGCAATTGTGTTTATAGGGGCTAGGACAGAGAGGGTGGCTGCAGAGACCATTTGCAAGAAAGTAGCATCAGCAACATTCACCAAGAGAAGACAGAAGTCAGATTGCATAGCAGCCAGAAGGAATCAAAAACAGACTCAGCTGACCCAAAGGCTACAAGGCCACAAATGTCAAGCTCTTCCCTCAGTGCCTGTTGCTGTCAACTACAAAACAGTCTTTCCTGGCAAGGACAGCAGGTCACGTATCTCAGTTATTGCTCAGGAAATAACCTGTCAGCACATCATCTCTAAACATAAAGGACAAGATAACTGTCCCAAGTTCTGTCAGCCAAAAGTCCCAGTCATCTGAGGAAGCAGACTATGGGCCATTCTTACTAATATTATCTCTCACTGTCTCTTGCTCTAGTAGGAAACATTTTGGAGGCAATAACATTTTGTAGTATTAGGTTGTTTGTTTTTTTTTTCCAAAATCTTTCTTAATGTGATTTATTTCTAAATTTGTAGATAATAAATAAGGAATATCAGTTTTGAATGATTATCATAATCAACACTGACTTTTTAAAAAATTTTCTCTTTTGTACTTCAACCAAAATAGAACAAAACAGATGTAGTTCCAAATCCGTTAAGAGTATTTTGGGGTTATCTGTAGGGAAATTAGCCTAATATTAAAAAGAGATTTTAAAAGATTTATAACAAGACACAAGTAGGCAAAATGGCCCTGTCAGGGCATTTCATGACTTTTATAGGATAAAGGTAAAACTGTGTGATTTCTATTATAACTTCTCAGCTGTTACTCAAATTGATTATAACCATAAAGGAATTTCATATTCTGATTCAACACCATGTTAAATGACTATGCAGTCTTCTAAACAAATGTATGAAATTCTGCTTCCTCTTCCTAGCACTAGATTTACATAACAAGATCTTTTTAAAAATTGTCATCACATTTTCTGTTTAATCCTAAATGTGTTTTATTGTTTTTTTTTTTAAATAGCTAAAGTTGGAATTTAAAAACAAAACAAAACCTGGCCACATCTTTTGATTGATTTTGGAAACTGGAGGGAATTGCATAATGCTTATAATCCAAGGGAGAATTATCTGGATGGATTTCAAGAAAATCCTAACTCCTTAAATGTGACATTTTAGAAAATGTTGGCTAAGTGTCACGCTTTCTCCTCAGCTCTAAAAAGTCACAATCCAACAGGGTTTAAAAATTTGATTAACAAACACAAATAACAAATAAAAAAGTAGAGCTACTCAGGGAAGTGTACATATATATGTGTGTGTATGTGAGTGTGTATATATAGTGGATGTGTTAAACTGAAAGCAAAAAAGAAGCAGACATGTCTTTCTTGCTCCACTGAAAATTCATGCCCAAATATTTATCATTTTTGTTGTCTACTTTCTTCTGGAAACTGACATTTCAAATTTTATCTGTTCTGAACAAGACTCACAGTGTTATATTATTTTACCGAATGAAAACATTAACAAAATGTAATGTGTAAACAGAAACATTCTGTGCATTTATGTGTAAACCCATACAAGAAAAGATAGTATGGTAGTAGATGAGGGGATGGGGGTGATTCTAGTTCTATATATACATTTGAAAGGAAAATGAAATCATTTCTTTAGATTCATCTTTGAAATAGAAAATAATTTAAAAGAATTTCTGGAAAAATGATGGAACCATAAACTTGGAAAGAAAACATCAAAAATTAATCATATATTTTAAAGAAGGAATTATGTAAGAGACAAAATTTACATCTATATCAAAATCAGTATGGTTGAAAGAAAAAAAATCACATGATCATATCAATAGATGCAGAAAAAGCACTGGACAAAATTCTACACTCATTCATGGTAAAAACTCTCAGCAAACTAAGAATGTGATAAGAAAGAAGTCAAGGATGTCTTCTGTCACTCCTCTATTCAACATCATACTGGGAATCCTAGGCAACAAATAATATTAAAAAAAAGAAAACTTATGGAAAGGGAAGGAAGAAACAAAACTGTCTTTGTTTGCAAACATGATTATTATTGCAGAAAATGCCAAAGAATTTTAAAAAATCCACAAAATAAAAATGACTATAGCACATTTTCAGTATACAAAGCTAATATACAAAAGTCATTTGGTTTCTTATATACCAACAATGTACAGTTAGAATCTGAAATTAAAGCATAATACTATTTACATTAGCATACCCAAAATAAAAATGCTTATATATAAATCTACCAAATATATGCAAGAACTACATAAGAAAAACTACTAAGCTCTTGATAAAGAAATGAAAGATTATCCAAATAAATGGAGAGACAGTTCATGTATGTGGATAGAAAGACTTGATACAGGCAAAATATCAGTTCTTTCTATTTTGATGTACAGAAAAAACAACCCAGATCAAATCCTAGCACATTATTTTGGATATTGACTAACTGATTCTAAACTGATTTTAGTTGCCATGGATTCTAAACTTAGCATGGAAAACAAAAGATCCTGAATAGCAAATATAATATTGAAGGAGAATAAATCTGAAGGACTCATCCAACTTCAAGACTTACTACAAAGCTGCTGTAATCAAGAGAGCGTGAATGAATTAGACAAGATAAATAAGGAAACTGTGAGAAACTACCACATTTTGTAGGACCCTAAGAAGACATAGTAACTAAGTGCAATGTGAGGTCCTGGATTGGATATTGGAACAAAACATGAACATTAGAAGAAAAACTGGTAAAATCTGAAAAAAGTCTACGATAGAGTGAACAGTCTCGTACCAATACTATTCTTAGTTTTGACCAATGTAGTGTGAGAAAGTAAGATGCTAACTTTAGGAAAGGCATAGGGAAATTTCACTATCTATACTATCACTGATATAAAATTATTTTAAAATATAAATGTTTTTTAAAAATCTATTCTAGTTGTGACACATTTACATATATACTAAAATCCTAATGAAATATTATCATTACATAAGATATATACAATGCCAAAGTTACAGGTATTTCAGGAGACTATTTTGCAAGACTGTTTTAACATTAGAACACTGATTAATTTTCTAATTCACTTCATTAAGAGATGAAAGGATAAATAATATATAATCTTTTCAATAGATACAGGGATTAACAATAATTTATGATACAAAAAATAATAATAATAATTTATGATACAGCAGAGACATTACTTTGCCAACTAAGGTCCGTCTGGTCAAGGCTATGGTTTTTTCCTGTGGTCATGTATGGATGTGAGAGTTGGATTGTGAAGAAGGCTTAGCGTGGAAGAATTGATGCTTTTGAACTGTGGTGCTGGAGAAGACTCTTGAGAGTCCCTTGGACTGCAAGGAGATCCAACCAGTCCATTCTGAAGGAGATCAGCCCTGGGATTTCTTTGGAAGGAATGATGCTAAAGCTGAAGCTCCAGTACTTTGGCCACCTCATGCGAAGAGCTGACTCATTGGAAAAGACTCTGATGCTGGGAGGAATTGGGGGTGGGAAGAAAAGGGGACGACAGAGGATAGATGTGTATAAGAGACAGGGANAAGGAATGATGCTAAAGCTGAAACTCCAGTACTTTGGCCACCTCATGCGAAGAGTTGATTCATTGGAAAAGACTCTGATGCTGGGAGGGATTGGGGGCAGGAGGAGAAGGGGACGACCGAGGATGAGATGGCTGGATGGCATCACGGACTCGATGGACGTGAGTCTGAGTGAACTCTGGGAGTTGGTGATGGACAGGGAGGCCTGGCGTGCTGCGATTCATGGGGTCACAAACAGTTGGACACGACTGAGCGACTGAACTGAACTGAACTGATGATACAATCTCTTATCGAATTCAGAGTAGAATGATAACATCTTTAGTTGGTGGTATAGCACATTCATAAATATTAGCAAATATTACATTTAAATGTGAAAAAATAAAAGCATAATTTTGAAATAAAGTATGATGAAAGCAATAAGAATATGTACTAACACAACTTTTTATCATTGCCTGTGCACTACTATGAGAAAAAATAAAATTAAAAGCATAAAGATGGGGGGGGAGTAACAAAGTGTAAGAGCCAAGGTAAGAATAAGTAACATGTTTTAGAAAAAAGAAAAGGATAGGTATGTAAACTTTCCGTAAGCTATCAAAGTGTTTTAACTTTAGAACAATTAATATGCACTGTAAAATAATAGGAATGGAAGTGTAGACTTACTGGTACCAAACAAAGAGCTAAGCACAGACTGTGCATTTATGTAAATTTGATATATGGTAGATTTGGCTCTGCATAAGTAAGAAGGGACTTCCCTGGTGTCTCAGATGGTAAAGTGTCTATCTCCAATGAGGGAGAACAGGGTTCAGTCCCTGGTTTGGGAAGATCCCCTGGAGAAGGAAATGGCAATCCACTCCAGCACTATTGCCTGGAAAATCTCATGGACAGAGGAGCCTGGTAGGCTACAGTCCATGGGGTCACAAAGAGTCGGACACGACTGGGTGACTTCACTTTCGCTTTCACTTTCATAAATAAGAAGAGCATTATAACAGAAACTTCTTGTACAATTATCTATGCATATGGACAAAATAAAAAGAATACCTTTCTTTGACAATATAAAAATATTTCCAATTAATTAATATCTTAAAAGAGAAAGGCAAAACTTGAAACTTTCAGAGGCAAGTATAAAATAATATTTTTAAGTCCTCAATTGAGAGAGCATAAAATAGCAAACTTGAACTTTTCTTCATCAATAGCATCATAAGGAGAATGAAAAGGCAAATCTAAACTGGGGAAAGATAAAATACATAAAACAACCCAATACGAAAATTGTTCAATATCAAATTGGTATTTCATACAGGAAGATAAAAGAATGGTAGAAAAACATATTTTAAAAAGTGCTTAATCTGATAGGATCAGAGAATGCAAATTGGAAAATGCAGACTGGAAAAATTCAAAATCTGTTTACAGAGGATTGTCCAACACCTGAATTCTGCTTTAACTGATTATTGGTGCCTAAAGTAAAAAAAAATAATAATAATAATTTGATATTCCCTCTTAAATCTGAACAATAGCAAAATATACAACCTAGTCTTTTGTTCTTAAATATGAATCCAAAAAACTTTTGCACCAGACACATTAAACTTAAAATGTTGATGGTATTTTTACACATAATAGAAAACAGAAAGAAAGTGTAACATGTGTGATATCATAAGTGAAACGATTCGCCAGGCCAGGTTTGATGCAGGATGCAGGATGCTTGGAACTGATGCACGGGGATAATCCAGAGAGAGGGTGTGGGGCGGGAGGGGGGAGGTGGGGGTCGGGATTGGGAGTTCATGTACACTCGTGGCTGATTCATGTCGATGTGTAGCAAAACGAATACAGTATTGTAAAGCAAAACAAACTAAAAAATAAAAATTAATTAAAAAAAAAAGAAAGAGACAAAGAAGGAAAATGTTCTAATAGTCCATATGCTCCTTTCAGTAGAAGATATTTTAATATATTTATATAATAGGTTAATGAATGTGTTAGCATTTTGAAAACAGTATGTTAAAAAAAAAGAAGGTTGGAGAGGAATAAAGAAATAAATTTCGATCCTAAGATAATACTGCAGTGTATTCTTACACATTTACTACAAACACATACCTAGGTATTATATTACTGTTACTTTTAGTATGTACAATTATAAAAACAGGTAAAGAAATGATCCATACAAAATTAAGGACACTGATGACTGAGAGAAGAGAAAGTCATATAGTAAAGGAAGTCTATAGATATTTAGTTGATTTATTAACATTATTTAAGTAACACACATGCTATATTTACTATGGTTTGTGAGATATGCTAAATATTTTCAGTAGCGAAAAAAAATTAAACTTTGAATTTTTTTTTTTAATGGTTCTCAGCCCTCCTTGTTCTGCCTCTCCCTGGTCCCTGACTGTTCTGAAAGTTTGTCCTCACCTCCTGCCTAGTATCTGAGCCCTGGCTTAACGATAACTAAATTAGCTTCCTTCGCTTGCGCCAAAGTTTGTGCTTGAAACACAACATGAAAATAACATTTCCAACTTAGAAAGACAAACAGTATGTCCCTAGGTATTCAAGTTTCACTGGTTTTAATAATTTTCAATTTCCAAGTACTTTTTGTAGATTTCCAGAAAAGGATTTGTACAAAACAAGGCTGACAGTGCTTTCAACAGAAAGACACAGGAAATAATAATAATAAAGAAACAAGAAAGCAAGGTGAAGCAAACAATTAATCTTGTTTTCAGCTAATTATCCTTAATAAATCTTTAACCCTTTGTCATGTTGCTCCCACCATCCTACATGAAGTCAGTGAATATATTTAAAATTCTTTTCAGCAAAATATAAGTATCACAGAGAATCAATGGCAAGAAAAGTAAATCATATATGATTTTAAATTCTGGTGGTGCCTTATATTTTTCTAGAGCTTTCATAGCTAGTTTTCAGTTTATGAAGTAGTCAGGCATTGCCTGTTTTACAAATAAGCAATCCAAGGTCAAGGTAGGTTAAAAGATTCATCTGAGGTTATACAGCAGTCAATGATGACTCTGACACTTATACCACAAACACAGAATTGTCCACTTCTTTAAAAGGGACAGTTTATGTGAAACGCTTGCTCAGAGTGATGAACACATGGAAGGTTCTTAATAATAAAGGTGAATTCTTTCTTCTGTCTCCTTCATTTTGCTTATCTACCAGTTCCTTTCAGTTGCTTTGAGCTATAGATCCCAATTCAGCAAGAAGGTTCAATTGACAATATCCAAAGCCACACAGTGATTCTTCCTATTCCGACCCAACTAAATGTATTTTGGCTAATTAGTCACTTGTCAATTTTTACTACATTTGGATTATCACATGATCCCAAATTCCAAATTAAAAGCAACAACAACAAAAAAAACCTACAGGGATAGAAAAACTCCAGATTTTAAGCTATATATATATATATATATAGAGAAGAGAGAGAGAGAGAGAGAGTGCCCAAATACTTAGCTGATTTTTTTCCAGCTTCCATTTCCAGTGTTCAGATCACAGAACTGGCCATCGGACACCTGGACTTGGTTTTTTGTGGTTTCAATTCAGTCACTCAGTCATGTCTGACTCTTTGCAACCCCATGGAGTGCAACACTCCAGGCTTCCCTGTCCATCACCAACTCCTAGAGTTTGCTCAAACTTATGTCCTTCAAGTTGGTGATGCCATCCAACCATCTCATCCTCTGTCATCCCCTTTTCCTCCTGCCTTCAATCTTTTCCAGCATCAGGGTCTTTTCTAATGAGTCCGTTCTTTGCATCAGGTGGCCAAAGTATTGGAGCTCCAACTTCAGCATCAGTCCTTCCAATGAATATTCAGAACTGGTTTCCTTTAGGATGGACTGGCTTGATATCCTTGCAATCCAAGGGACTCTCAAGAGTCTTCTCCAACACCACAGTTCAAAGGCATCAGTTTTTCGATGTTCAGCCTTCTTTATGGTCCAACTCTCACATCCATACATGACTACTGGAAAAACTATAGCTTTGACTATACAGACCTTTGTTGGCAAAATAATATCTCTGCTTTTTAATATGTTATCAAGGTTGGTCATAGCTTTTCTTCCAATGAGCAAGCATCTTTTAATTTCATAGCTGCAGTCATCTGCAGTGATTGTTGAGCCCAAGAAAATAAAGACTCTCACTGTTTCCATTGTTTCCTCATCTATTTGCCATGAAGTGATGGTTTTGTGCTTTGATTTTCAATAAATCATGTAACATCTCTGCATTTCAGCATACTGGCCTCCTCATCTAAACACAGAAGTGGTTTAACTAGATATTTAGTAAGGTTCCTCCCTGTTCTGAGTCTCTTTTAACTGCCACAGATTTACAGTACTGTATCTTCTGATTACTGCCAGTATAGAAATTCAAATGACAGCTTTAGGCACTGATGTTTCTCAATAATGCATTTTGGCCTATAGCACAGAAGGCTTTAGTGAATCAGAGGTGGTGCAGATGAGAATTTATAGTTGTGCCTAATCTATTATTTTCCTACTGAACCATACTGCTTCACACATACTCCATTTAATAATAAAACAAGATTTAAAGGGCAAAACTTCATGATTTCACATCAGCATATGTGAGGGTAAAAGTGAAAGATGCCGCTATAAAATCATCTCACCATAAAGACTGTTGAGTATTTACACTGCCAAAAAAAAAAAAAAAAAAGTATACTCACCAGCTCTCACTAGACAGTAATGTCTGGTTCAAAGACCATAGCCAAGTTTGAAAGAAATTAGAGCCTGGTTACCCATATGTCTGAAAACTGCATACAAAAGTACATTTGAACAGCTTCTCTTAATAAAAAGGTTAATTGGACTTCTAAAGGTTCTTGCAAGTTAGTACTCAAGGGACTTTGCACTGAAGGGATGTAAAACAATGAGCTTAAATCTCAGGGCTGAAAAGAACTGCTAATTGAAGTAAATTTTATCTGTTTCAAGACCCCAAGTTACAAAAATAATATTTCTAGAACAGTTATTGACCCTGTATGGGCTGTTGAAGTAACTACAACTATATATTTCCAGTTTATATTTCTTTGCATAGAAACAGATGTCTGAGGCTACATAGTACAGGGAAAAACAGGGAGCTAGAATAGTTTCTGTTAAACATGATAATCTCTTTTCTATGTAAAATAGCTGTGTCGGTGGATATTTTACATGTGACTTTCACATGCTCATAAGGAGCACTTATTGAAGTATACTTTGCTGTAATGTAAAATAATCTTTAAGAACTTTTGAAGCTAAATTATTTTTCTTTATCAGTATAATAGCTCAAAAATATCACACATTGTTTATATAGGTGAAGTTAATTCTTTTAAATGGAAGAGATTTGATACCTCAAATCCTGATGTCATTTTCTCACTAGCTGTTTCTTTTTCTTAAACTGAAAAAGCCATATTTTAATTTGATTTAGAATGAAAATAAATGCAGCCTATTGTTGATTCTCATTTGCAAACTGTGACACTTGTTATGAAGTCATAAAAATCAGAGGCACTGTAATTTATTGGTCTGGAGACCTGAGTTTCATTTTTAGTTTATTTCCTGATAATTCATTTTGTGACATTGCCTGAGGCACATCCTTTGCAAGTATACAAATGGATAGCATTCGTTTCCTAAATAAGGTTTACTAGCTGAGACTGAACTTCCTTGTCAAATGTGGCAAGAAAGCCAGGCTGGTCCTCAACTCCATTAAGCAGTCACTGTCTGCTGGATTAAACGTTCTCAGAGGCCTGTACTGGTGCCAGAGACACGCCTAGAACAGAGGGTGACAGGATCACCAAGCAGCCTCCTTAATTTGCAGGACTGAACTCTCATCTGTTCAGGGTTTTCACTGACTCACATGTCTAAATCATACCTTTGTTTTTACTGTAGGTGGCAGGATTTTTATGCTTTACATTTTGTTATAATTCTGTATTTTCTTTCAAATGCAAAATTAAGATACTTTATTCATCAGAACATGTTTTATGAAAATATTTACATGGTTTCAGAGAGAACAGCCAGGCCCTGGACCGTAGGTGATTTTTGTTCTTGTTAATAAACTAATACACACTGTTTGATCTAATCATACTTTATATGTTTTATTTTTTTCTTTTTATCCTACAATTTTAGTGTTTTCTTAATTTTAAAAATTATTCCATAAATCAAAAGCAGTGATTATTGCAACTCTTAAAAACAGAATTCATTACTCTTCATGGCTGGAAAATGGTTATATCTATATTGAATTAATTATTTGAAATTATTTACCTCAAAGACTATCGATAAGTATATTTATTCCTGAAACAGGCTTTATTCTACCATTAATAGTTGAAAAAAAAGATTTAAAAACATAAAACAAAAATTAACCAATTTTTAAGCTTATGAAATTATGACTCTTAGAAACCTTATTTAGACCTCCAATAGTATAAAATACTACCATTCACATTTCTGTAATATTTATATATATTTGTATACAGTTAAAATCATTATTTTTTCATTCTGTACTAAAACATTTCTATTACTGTCTTTTCAGAAACAAATTATGTCAGTGAAAATAAATTTTCTTGGCCAGCTCTTGGAAAGATTAATTTACTTGTATCTTAAATACCCATAAAAATTCATGCCTTATTATTTATTTCAAAGCTTTAAAACAAAATAATTAGGGTGGTTTGAAGTTCATCAAAATGCTTTCGCTTCTCCTTAATTTAAAATCAACATATGCTCTTCCTTAATAACTGTTACTTTTTATACTCATGGGAAATGGCAAATTATCTAAAAGTTAAACAACCCAAATAGCTTAATATCCTATTTTAGCCCCTTCACAATTCTTTTACTTGGCCTATACTCTCAATTAACCTACAGAAAAAAATCTCTATACAAATCACTACAATTGCAAATAGTAAAATGGCTGGCATTCACATCTGCTTAAGAAGAACCAGCAAAGATCTACCTTGCAAAAATATGTCCATGCAGGCATTTTAAAGGCAACATCAGCTTTTTTTAGGTCTAACTTTATTAATATTTGTGAGTAAAAGAAAATGAAACCTAGAACTATTCTCCATACTCATTTTAAAATCTTCATGACTTTTCACCAAAAGTTTGCCACAGTGGTTGAAATACTTGAGTTTGACACACACAAACAGCCCATACTAATGATACTTTTTGTCTGTTTGTTTCTGGAGCTCAATATTCTGTCACCAAAACTAGATAACAGCTTTAAATAAATGGAAATTTAGGAACAAAAAATAATTTCTCCTAATATATTCTCCATAGACTATAGACTTTTTCACAAAGAATAACATTTTCACTTTTTTCTCTTGCAGACATCAGATCTTAAAACTTTGTAATACTTACCACTTTCTTATCTACAAAATACTTATGGTTGGGGTATCATCTGAGCTTTTAGGTAATTTTGTGATTTAGATATAGGAGTATCATTCTCATTTATCAGAATAGAAAAAGTCTGAGGCCTACAGAGGCTGATTTGCTCAACATTATACAGACTGAATCCAGGTCTTCTAATTCTAAATTTAATTCAGTACTTACCACCATTCATCTCTGTACACTAAAGTATCTTCCTAAATTGCTTTCCTTTGGGCAATAATACATAATAATTTTCTCAGAAAACTGGGTACATTCTAACACACATGGTAAGATTTCCTTGGAAATCTGTGTTTTGGTAAATTCAGTTTTGCAAATATCTTATTATGTGTTCATCATGGTCTGAAGAGAGCAACACAAAAAGCAAACATCTATACCTAACTATTCCAGGGTGTATTCCAGTTAGGCAATAACAATGATTTATATTTAACTTAACTCTTTCTTATAGAAATAGCATTGACTCAGTTTTACTTAGATCATGGTTCCAAATGCAGTGACATTTTACATCCTGCCATAATGTAGGCAGAGTGTATCCCACACTCATTAGCATTGATTAACTACACATCCAAAGTATTTTATGCATAGATATATAAAAGAGGCTGGATACTCTATAGATCCTAAAGAGCAGATGACAAAGCTGGAACTGAAAACCCAAATGCATGAGCAGCTACCTTAGGTTTTTTGTTTTTTGTTTTTGTTTTTGTTTTTTTCTGGTTAAGAGGAAAGCACACATCAAAGAGTTTCTTGCTCTTATGGCCATTTTAGGTTGAAGGTGTTTTCCCTCTATGGTAACTCACACTACCTAAAAGCAGCATGGGCAGAATCATGTCCAGGTTTAAGGCAAAGCTGAGCAGCTGAACTTCTAAAGCTTTTGTGGGTATCATTATCTGTGAAACTCAGAAAAGACAAAAGCCAGGCTCAAGATTGAACAGCTAGTGAGTGACAGGTCTACTTGACTTTTAAGTCTAGGATTTAGTTCTATTTCATGGGACTCTGAGGAGGGTTAAATGAGAGTTTCCAACCAATTGAGAACAAACCCCAAACTCCACAGCTCTGGGATGTAGCGGTCAGTGAAGGAATCAGCAGATGAAACCATTTGTGGGTATTAGGTGCTTTAGCTGAGCCAGTTGCACACAGAGCACATGGCAATGACTCCGAAGGTTTTAAGAATAATAGCATAGTGTTTATTTCACTTAATACAGCGACAGCGCCTTGATCTGAAAGCTCTAGCAGAGCCTCACTATATGTTAAATGTGCTTTAACCTATGATGGTGACATACAGCTGTGGATTAGGAACATGGTAATGCCAGAAGTTTCAGTATTAGATGCAGGAAGACTACCATAAACAGAAATTTCTACATGGGCCCCATATGCCTGGAATGCTTGGAACTGGAGAAGTAACAAGGAAAAATCATTCTTTCTCTTTGTTTCCCAAAAGTTAGCATCATGAGGAACTTGGGAGGTCTTTTAACCTTTCCTAATCCCTGGCCTTCAGATGCCTAAAAAGATTTTAAAAACCATATTCTATCTATTTTAATTTTTGGTAGATGACTGGCAACTTGAGTCATAGGATTTGAAGCATAGCTGAATATAGTTTAATGCTGCAATTATTAAAACTTACAACTAAACAAAGCTGCTATATGTCACTATTAAAGGCAAGCCTAAGAGCTTCTGTATATATGATAATTAGCCATATATAGGCCATTTTTATAATGGTTGTAATTACAATTATTTTCATCCAATTAATTCAAATGGATTTTTCTCTTTTCTTAATTCTTGAGTATCTATAAAGTGTCTGATTAATATCCAGGATATACTCTCCTGATTCATTTGCTTGCATGATTAGTCTCCTTTCACCCTTCAGCCTCATTCACTAAAAGGCAAAGATTCTGAGTCCTAAATTTTTCTGTTTCTGCCATCTAGTTAGGCCTGGGTTATTATATGCCTACCCTGCCTATACCAGCCTTCAACCTTTCTTATTTTTGAGCCACAGTTTTAGATGCTTCATAATTCTCATTCCAGTCTAGAGACATGTCTGTGTGTGTGCATGTATGCATTAATACATTAGCAGTGGTGAATAGGAAGGCTGTTGCAAAAACTTAAGTGTTAAAACCTCATAACCTCAGAGTATGTGGACTACAGGTCCTTTCAAAGGTCAACAATTGCTTGACATGTTGAAGAGGATATAAAAATGATGTTCCACATGGAAGGGATGAGGTGAGAGCTCAGACACATTACCTCCCAAAGTTCCTAGAGACAGGCCTTTACCACGGTAAATTTTAAATTAAAATCACACAGATGAGTATAAGCTTCTCTTTATCCAATAAAGGAAGGGAAACAGAGTGTTGGTTTAGGAAAGAGGGCACGCACCTTCGGTCTGCCATATTTGAAGTAATAAAATCTGCCTATGGGCTGGGCACTCTCATAGAACACTTTATAGCATATTCCATTTAATTCTGTCTCTGTTAAAAAGTCTGTGATGTGGGCATCATTAGCTCTGAAGCCCAGATAAAAACTGTGCCCAAAAGACTGGATAGCTAGTAGGTTTCCCTGATTTTTAAGTCTAAGATTTGCTCCTTTGGGGAGAATTAAATGAGAGTTCCCAATGAACTTAGGATAACCCCCAAACTTCACATCATGGGCTGCCCACATCACCCAAATCATCTTCCTTTTACTCAAGTATGCTACAGCCACGTTGATCTCACTTTCTAAAACCATAAGATAAAACCCTTCAGCCTCAAGGCCTTGGCACTTGTGTTCTTTTCTGTAGTGTGTCTGTGGTGTTCTTTTCTCAGTTAGTCCAATGTCTGGCTCCTTCTCATCTTAAAATCCCAGCTCAAATGTCATCAGTTCTGTGAGGCCTTCTCTGATCATCTATCTAAAGCCCTATAACACTTTGCATGAGTAATGATTTAGTCACTTCATTACTTATTTATTGTCTGTTGCATTTATACAAGCCTTGGTCCATGAAGGTAGATACATCTGTAACTCCAGAACCTGCTGTAATATTGACATAAAGGCACACAATATGTATTGAATGAATAAAACAAAAAGCCTTATCAGAGTCAAGTATACATCTCAATCATATGTATTAATCTCCCCCATTCTCCAGTTACTACAAGAAAGCAAATAACGGTCAGCAAAATAATGAATCATTGAATATTTCCTTTGTCTACAATGTGTGATCCATTACAATGAGAGGCTCTTGGAGTTTGTCCTTAACTTCAGTCTTGAGTGCGAGACACATGGAAACAAATACTCTAATCCTCCTTGCCCCAGATCTCAGATCTACAGGAGAACTGAAGCAAAAGTAAGGATAAACACACATACATACATAAACAGGGTTACTAGTCTCTGCAGGCTACTCAGGCTCCACCAGTGACAGAAAACATCACTTTGGAGACTTCTGTTTAGTCATAGCTTACATCTCATAATTCCTCCCAGAGGTAAACAGAGAACATGAGCAAGTGAAGCTGGCCCAGGGAGAGCACTAATCACAGAAGCATACATGTTCCACAGAAAGGGGAAAGCTCCACCCCAGCTCCAGCTACCAACGGGTGATGAGATCTTGGTTTAACAGGACTCAATGCTGTGAAAAACCCTTTATATATAATATATATATGCACATATATATAATATATATTAATATTATATATATTTAATATATTAATATTATATATATAAGGAGAGATCAGAAATTGAATTTTTATGCAAAAATCTATTTCTAGATAGTAAAGATTAATTTTTAAAAGAAATTTCCATTTGCAACAAAATGGATGGATTTGGAGGGTATAATGCTTAGTAAGGTCAGATAGAAAAAGACAAATACTGTATGTTAGAACTTATGTGGAATCTAAAAAATAAAACAAATGAGTGAATATAGCAGGAAAGAAACAGACTCATAGAGAACTAAGCAGTGTTTACTAGTGACAGGAGAGAAAGGAGGAGTTAGAAGATAGAGACAGGGGATTAGAGATATAGAATATTTTGAATAAAATATATAAACTGCAGGAATATATTTTACAACACAGGGAATATAGCTAATATTTTATAATAACTATAAATGGAGTATAATCTCTAAAGATTTTGAATCACTATGTTGTATACCTGAAATTAATATTGTAAAGCAAATATATTTTAATTAAAAAATTAAATATCATATGTGGAAAACATCTGTGGAGCTACCACTAACCACAACTTTTCCTAATCATTCTCTGGTACCATTTTGCCCTCCTCTGTCCTCAAAAAGTTTTGAATGACAGAGGTGAAAACTTAATTCAAATGCACTTTGGATAAGATCTCAATTTTCCCCATTGAGAATACATGATATAAAATTTTTCAACTTCTCTGAGTGAAAGCTGAAGCCATAAAATTTTAAATTTGAGATATTACTGATCAAAAAGAGAATAAATAGGGTTAAATTTCCTTACAGGGAATAAAATACCATTAATAATATATTGTTTGGAGAAAAAGCAATTAGTGTTCAAAATGTTTCAAGATTGAAACCAATAGTTACATATAAATTTCAAACAAATTTTGGTAGTTTGGGATGAAAATAAGAATAAGAAAATGCGAAAGTCCAATTTAAAAACAAATCACAACATAAGCAAGCATCTGCTCTTGCTATTAATTACTTAATGTATTTGCAAAATTCAAGCCCATTAAAAAGAAAAGGAAAGCAATATTCTTAGAAAGAAACTTATGCTGAGTAGTGTGTTCTGCTTTTACTTTTTCATGGGCTGTACATTCATCTCAAGAAGATACGGAAAGAACTGAAAAAGAGAAAGGTCAAAATTTTCAAAAGTAATTAATAGTGAACTATGGAGAAGGACATGGCAACCCACTCCAGTATTTTTGCCTGGAGAAGCTCACGGACGGAGAAGCTTGGTGGGCTACACTCCAGGGGTCGCAAAGAGTCAGACACGACTGAGCGACATCACTTTCACTTTCACTATGGTGATTTATATTATTCAAATATATATATTCAACTGAGTGCCAAATAATTTATGCTTTTGAATTGTGGTTTTGAAGAAGACTCTTGAGAGTCCCTTGGACTGCAAGGAAATCAAACCAGTCAATCCTAAAGGAAATCGGTCGTGAATATTCATTGGAAGGACTGATGTTAAAGCTGAAACTCCAATACTTTGACCACTTGATGCGAATAATTGACATCGGAAAAGACTTTGATGCTGGGAAAGATTGAAGGCAGGAGGAGGAGAGAATGACAGAGGATGAGATGGTTGGATGGCATCACTGACTTGACATGAGTTTAGCAAGCTCCAGTAGTTGGTGATGGACAGGGAAGCCTGGCGAGCTGCCCTCCACGGGGTCACAAAGAATCAGACACCACTGAGTGACTGAATTGAAAGGAATTGATGGTGATTTATTAATCAGTCTTACTGAAAATTGTGTATTGTGTCTTTTTTTTCATTATAAAGAAGCAATTTCTCTCTTAGCTACATATATTTAGTAAGTGAATACTGGCTCTATAGAAATTTCAGTAACCCAATTCTAACATTAAAACTTGTAACGACTATTTAAAGAATGCATCAACTATCCTGTTCCCATTCTGTTATTAATAACAACAGCTACCTGAATGAGGTGCAAAATATGGGTCACATTTGTGTAAGGGGTTTTGTATATTCTACTTCTAATGTCTACCATAATCATGCAAGTTAGGGCTTATTCTGTTTTTTTAAAATAGGCATTTTGAAAGGAGTTACATGACAAATTTTAATGCAAACTGTATTTGAACCAACTCAGAGTTAAGTGGCTCCAAATGTTTTATTTCCCATCAATGTATGTGTGTATTTACATATTGTTATTTGAAAATCAATAACAATTAGATGAGTGTTTACATACAACTTGCTAATTACTTCTGGTATTTTAGATATATACCACAAAATGTGTTACTAACTTGCTTAAATTTCAGGCCAGATGTGATAGAAAAGGGTGAGATTGATAAAAAGTCAGAATGGCTGCGATCCAAAAGTCAACAAGCAATAAATGCTGGAGAGGGTGTGGAGAAAAGGGAACCCTCTTACACTGTTGGTGGGAATGCAAATTAGTACAGCCACAATGGAGAACAGTGTGGAGATTCCTTAAAAAATTGCAAATAGAACTGCCTTATGATCCAGCAATCCCACTGCTGGGCATACACACCGAGGAAACCAGAATTGAAAGAGACACGTGTACCTCAATGTTCATTGCGGCACTGTTTATAATAGCCAGGACATGGAAGCAACCTAGATGTCCATCAGCAGATGAATGGATAAGAAAGCTGTGGTACATATACCAATGGAGTATTACTCAGCCATTAAAAAGAATACATTTGAATCAGTTCTAATGAGGTGGATAAAACTGGAGCCAATTATACAGAGTGAAGTAAGCCAGAAAGAAAAATACCAATACAGTATACTTACACACATATATGGAATTTAGAAAGATGGTAACAATAACCCTGTATGTGAGACAGCAAAAGAGACACAGATGTATAGAACAGTCTTTTGCACTCTGTGGGAGAGGGAGAGGGTGGGATGATTTGTGAGAATGGCATTGAAACATATAATATCATATAAGAAATGAATCGTCAGTCCAGGTTCGATGCAGGATACAGGATGCTTGAGGCTGGTGCACTAGGATGACCCACAGGAATGGTATGGGGAGGGTGGTTATACCAAATTTCAGGTATGGAAAGATTGCATTAAATACATTAAAATAAAGAGAAAATAAGAGTAGCTTGAATAAGTATTCAATAGTTTAATATATGAGTGTCCAGTGCATGCCTTTCAATAATTTAATTTTTTTCTCATAATAAATTTATGGTTAGTTAAATTTTGTCATTTCTACTAAGCCTCAGTTAATTTCGGGTTTTCATCATCCAATTTTATAGAAATACTTGTAAACAGTACTAGATTCCTTTTTAATTTATCCAATTAGTGTGGTTTAATGTCAAAGACATAAACAGTCAAGCAATGTATAGTGATTTATTTCTAAGGTATTCTGTAGGAAATGATATTTGAATTTTCCATCAGCCAAGGTAATGAAAACAATCTCCAAAAGCTCCTGGTGATTTTTATGAAATGACACAATAGAGAGTGGTATTTAATCATATTCAATAATACATTTTTCTTTTATTTCATGAAGTATGATATTTATTAAGTCCATACATTTTAGGAACTATGTGAACTATATACTAGAAGAAATGTAAAAGAGGTAGAAAGGACTGTGGAGTATACTTGGAAATACTCCTTGGAAAGTTTTAAATTCACCTGCAGACGCTTCTCTGCATTGGAAGTCCTTATTTCCTTTGCTCGTAAGCTTCTTTGCAGCTGACCCAGTGGGATATCAGAGTTTTACTTTGCCCTTTGTCCCTGAAACCAAGTCATCTATGAATAGTCCATGAAATCAGCAGGGTAAGGTCATTTGCAAACAGAGTTGTTGAGTTAGAAAAATAATTATATAAATATAAATACAAAAATATATATATATATATTCTAATTTGGATAAATGATATTTTCTTATAAAATAATTCATATTCTGTATTCCTGGTGGTCACTAACAATTTTCATACCTGTGTGCACGTCTTTAAGTCTAGTGCACCTGTCTTTCTTTCTATTCTGCTCTTGTGATCATCCGAAACCAATTACTCCAGTCTCCCTTCATTTTAATCTGATTGCTCCCAGTTACCTTTGTGCACTTCAAACTTCATCTCTGGCCTCTACACACAACATACTGTTCTTCATCTATGTCATCCCTCAACCTACTTCTTCCATATGAACTTTTATTTCCAGGTTTCTGTCTCCCTACTCTCTAAAAACTAACTTAAACACTTCCTTCTCCAAAAATGTTTCCTCGCTTAGATGGGAGCAGTGTCATCCTCTCCAGAAGTGCCAAGTTCTAGAATGCATATATGAGTGCGCTTTGGAGCTTCTTATAATGCAGTCACCAGGCTCCATTCCCAGGTATTTGGTGAAATGATTCTGATGCAAGCCATAAGATAACATATTTTGGAAACAAATCACTAGCTCAAAACTTCTCTGAGTCCCAGTGGTAAATTGATTTTCACATTATTGCATCTTAAAGGAAGAACTATTTTTTCTTAACTCCTCACTAACTTATAGTCCTGAAGTTCTTGAATTAGATCTGAAAAAAGAAAGAGGTGGCAAATGCTTACCAAATTAGATTCTTAAAAAAGGCATTTCTAGGTTTGACAATAAATCTACTTTTTGTACATGTACTTTTGGGCAAGTTATTTAGCTTTTCTAAGCCTCAAATAGCTGAACTATAAATTGAGGGTCATAATGTCAGAGATTAGAGCTCTATTCTTTACTTGTATTTCATACAGGAATTTTTTGTCATTGTTTCTGTTGTGTAGCTGCTAGGTTGTGTACGACTCTTTTGTAACTGTATGGACTATAGCCTACCAGGCTCCTCTGTCCATGGAATTTCCCAAGCAAGAACACTGGAGTGGGTTACTCTTTCCTTAAAAAACACTAAGGGATTAACATTCCCTATCCCATTACTTTGCCAACGAAGGTCTGTCTAGTCAAGGCTATGGTTTTTCCTGTGGTCATGTATGGATGTGAGAGTTGGACTGTGAAGAAGGCTGAGCGCCGAAGAATTGATGCTTTTGGACTATGGTGTTAGAGAAGACTCTTGAGAGTCCCTTGGACTGCAAGGAGATCCAACCAGTCCATTCTGAAGGAGATCAACCCTGGGATTTCTTTGGAAGGAATGATGCTAAAGCTGAAGCTCCAGTACTTTGGCCACCTCATGTGAAGAGCTGACTCCTTGGAAAAGACTCTGATGCTGGGAGGGATTGGGGGTAGGAGGAGAAGGGGACAACAGAGGATGAGATGGCTGGATGGCATCAGGGACTCGATGGACGTGAATCTGAGTGAACTCTGGGAGATGATGATGAACAGGGAGGCCTGGCGTGCTGAGATTCATGGGGTTGCAATGAGTCGGACACGACTGAGCGACTGAACTGAACTGATCCCATAATACCTACTTATTTACTCAATATTTAGTCTCCCTTCTGTAGTAACAGAACCCTAATATATCCAGAAACAATATACCCAACTATTGTAAAATTAAAGTCTACATTGCATGCCCACCTTCCAGCTAGAAGTGCTCATATGATATTGATCAGTGAAATGTATATGCTACTCACTGGGAAGAAGTGCTGAGAAACCTCTTTATATAAGGAGTGTGGTAGGGTAGTGGTGGTTGGGCTGTGCAGATATACACTAACTTCACTCTTACAATTTTGCTTTTTTTTTTATTCCTATAGCATAGAACATGAGCATGACTGTTTAGGCAGCCATATTTTAAATTCAAGGGCAGTTCAAAAGACTCACATCCTTACTATGATATCCTAAGGCCAGTAAATCATGTACTCCAAAATTCTTGTCATATAACAAAAACATGCTGTTTAAGTCACTGGGAGTGTCAGTTACTAACTGTTCAGTTGCCAAGTGGTGTCTGACTCTCTGTGACCCCATGAACTAGAGCACAACAGGCCTCCCTATCTTCCTAAGTTTTCTCTAACTCATGTCTAATGAGTCAGTGATACCATCCAACCATCTCATCCTCTGTCACCCCCTTCTCCTCTTACCCTCAGTCTTTCCCAACATAGTACTCAAATGCAATTTCTAACTGAAACAATTTTCTTCCACTCCTTACTCTTATTCTTAAAATATAGTTCATATATATTTGTAAGCATGAGAAAATAGTATATTTACACATAATCTTGTTTATCTGCTCCTTTTGGTGAGAATAGATGTTCATTTTGTGACTAAAGTTGAATGGGGGAGTTTAATTCTGAGGAAATACCATTAAGAAGGCCATTAGTAGTTTAGTTTATTCATAGAGTTAATTGCCTTCTCAAATCCAACTTGTCAGTAATAAAGTTGGCATTTTGAGCTATCATCAAGCCTAAATTTTATTCATATTGTGGGATTGTTGTGAAGTTTAACATAGCATTGGGTATAAAATGTCTGGACAAGCACCTGACACGTAAGTATTTGCTACATTTGCTAAGTATAATCATGATCATTGTTATCATCCTCATTATGAAAATTACATTTAACCAATGAGTCTCAGCTGTTTCGCTGGCTTTAAGTTCAGTTCAGTTCAGTTCCGTCATTCATTTGTGTTTGATTCTTTGTGACCCCATGGACTGCAGAATGCCAGGCTTCCCTGTCTATCACAAACTCCCAGAACTTACTCAAACTCATGTCCATTGAGTTGGTGAGGCCATCCAACCATCTCATCCTCTGTCATCCCCTTTGCCTCCTGCTTTAACTCTTTCCCAGCATCAGGGTCTTTTCAAATGAGTCAGTTCTTCACATCAGATGGCCCAAATATTGGAGTTTCAGCTCAGCATCAGTCTTTCCAATGAACACACAGGACTGATCTCCTTTTCAATGGACTGGTTGGATCTCCTTGCAGTCCAAAGGACTCTCAAGAGTCTTCTCCAACACCACAGTTCAAAAGCATCAATTCTTCAGCGCTCAGCTTTCTTCACAGTCCAACTCTCACATCCATACATGACCACTGGAAAAACTATAGCCTTGCCTAGATGGACCTTTGCTGGCAAAGTAATATCTCTGCTTTTTAATATGCTATCTAGGTTGGGCATAACTTATTTTCCAAGGAGCAAGCATCTTTTTAATTTCATGGCTGCAGTCACCATCTGCAGTGATTTTGGAGTCCAAAAAAATAAAGTCTTGCACTGTTTCCATTGTATCCCCACCTATTTGCCATGAAGTGAAGTGATCAGATGCCATGATCTTCGTTTTCTGAATGTTGAGCTTTAAGCCAACTTTTTCACTCTCCTCTTTCACTTTCATCAAGAGGCTCTTGAGTTCTTCTTCACTTTCTGCCATAAGGGTGGCATCATCTCCATATCAGAAGTTGTTGATATTTCTCCTGGCAATCTTGATTCCAGCTTGTGCTTCATCCAGCCATGCATTTTTCATGATGTACTCTACATATAAGTTAAATAAGCAGAGTTAAAATATGCAGCCTTGAGGTATCCCTTTCCCGATCTGGAACCAGTCTGTTGTTGCACATCCAGTTCTAATTGCTGCTTTTTGACCTGCATACAGATTGCTCAGGAGGCTGGTCAGGTGGTCTGGTACTCCATCTCTTTAAGAATTTTCTACAGTTTGCTTTGATCCACACAGTCAAAGGCTTTGGCCTAGTCAATAAAGCAGAAGCAGATGTTTTTCTGGAACTCTCTTGCTTTTTGGATGAGCCAACGAATGTTGGCAATTTGATCAATGGTTCCTCTGCCTTTTCTAAATCCAGCTTGAATATATGGAAATTCATGGTTCACGTACTGTTGAAGCCGGGCTTGGAGAATTTTGAGCCTTACATTGCTAGCATGTGAGAAGACTGAAATGTGTCATAGTCTAAGCATTCTTTGCATTAACTTTCTTATGGATTGGAATGAAAAGTGACCTCTTCCAGTCCTGTGGCCACTGCTGAATTTTCTAAATTTGCTGGCATATGGACTGCAGCACTTTCACGGCATCATCTTTTAGGATTTGAAATAGCTCAACTGGAATTCCATCACCTCCACTAGCTTTGTTCCTAGTGATGCTTCCTCATGCCCACTTGACTTCACATACCAGGATGTCTGGATCTAGGTGAGTGATCACACTATCATGATTATCTGGGTCATGAAGATTTTTTTTGTATAGTTCTTTTGTGTACTCTTGCCACCTCTTCTTAATATCTTTTGCTTCTGTTAGGTCCATAATATTTCTGTCTTTTTTGAGCCTATCTTTGCATGAAATGTTCCCTTGTATCTCTAATTTTCTTGAAGAGATCTCTAGTCTTTACCATTGTATTGTTTTCCTCTATTTCTTGCATTGATCACTGAGGAAGGTTGTTTTTTATCTTTCCTTGATATTCTTTAGAACTCTGCATTCAAATGGGTATATCTTTCCTTTTCTCCTTTGCCTTTAGCTTTTCTTCTTTTCTCAGCTATTTGTAAGGCCTCTTCAGACAACTGTTTCACCATTTTGCATTTCTTTTATTTGGGTAGGTATGGTCTTGATCACTGCCTCCTGACAATGTCATGAACCTTCATCCATAGTTCTTTAGGCACTCTATCAGGTCTAATCCCTTGAATCTATTTGTGTCTTCCACTGTATAATTGTAAGGGATTTGATTTAGATCATACCCAAATGGTCTAGTGGTTTTCCCTACTTTCTTCAATTTAAGTCTGAATTTGGCAATAAATAGTTCATGGTCTGAGCCACAGTCAGCTCCTGGTCTTGTTTTTGCTGACTCTATAGAGCTTCTCCATCTTTGGCTGCAAATAATATAATCAGTCTGATTATGGGGTTGACTATCTGGTGATATCCATATGTAGATTCTTCTCTTGTGTTGTTGAAAGAGGGTGTTTGCTATGCCAGTGCCTTCTCTAGGCAAAACTCTATTAGTGTTTGCCATGCTTCATTCTGTACTCCAAGGCCTAATTTGCCCATTACTCCTGATATTTCTGACTTCCTACTTTTGCATTCCAGTTACCTATAATGAAAAGGATGTCTTTTTGGGGTGTTAGTTCTAAAAGGTCTTGTTGGTCTTCATAGAACTGTTCAACGTCAGCTTCTTCAGCATTAGTAGTCAGGGCATAGACTTAGATTACTGTGATATTGAATGGTTTGCTTGGAAATGGACAGGGATTATTCTATCATTTTTGAGATTGCATGCAAGTACTGCATTTCAGACTGTCTTTTTTCTTTGATTATAATGACTACTTCATTTCTTCTAAGGGATTCTTGCCCACAGAAATAGATATAATGGTCATCTAAGTTAAATTCACCCATTCTAGTCCATTTTAGTTCACTGATTCCTAAAATTTTGTGTTCACTCTTGCCATCTCCTGTTTGACCACTTCCAATTTGCCTTGATTCATGGACCTAACATTCCAGGTTCCTGTGCAATATTGCTCTTTCAGGATTGGACTTTACTTCCATCACCTGTCATATCCACAGCTGGGTTTGCTTTTGCTTTGGTTCCATCTCTTCATTCTTTCTGGAGTTATTGCTCTACTGATCTCCAGCATCATATTGAATACCTACCAATCTGGGGGGTTCATCTTTCAGTGTCCTATTTTTTTGCCATTTCATACTGCTCATGAGGTTCTCAAGGCAAGAATATTGAAGTGGTTTGCCATTCCCTTCTCCAGTGGACCACATTTTGTCAGAACTCTCCACCATGACCCATCCATCTTGGGTGGCCCAACAGGGCATGGCTCATAGTTTCATTGAGTTAGACAAGGCTCTGGTCATGTGATAAGATTGGATAGTTTCCTGTGACTGTGGTTTTCATTCTGTCTGCTCTCTGATGAAAAAGGATAAGAGGCTTATGGAAGCCTCCTGATGTGAGAGACTGATTGCAGGGGAACATGGATCTTGTTCTTATGGGCAGCGTATGCTTAGTAAATCTTTAGTCTGGTTTTCTGTTGATGGGCAGGGCTATGTTTCCTCCCTGTTATTTGATCTGAGGCCAGACTATGGTGGTGGTAGCAAAGAAAATGGTGACTTCCTTCAAAAGGTCCCATGCATGCACTGCTACATTCTGTACCCCCAACCTTGCAGCAGGCCACTGCCATCCCACGCCTCTGCCAGAGATTCCTGGACATTCACAGGCAAGTCTGGGTCAGTCTCTTGTGGGGTCACTGCTCCTTTCTCCTGGGTCCTGGTGCATGCAAGGTTTTGTTTGTGCCCTCCAAGAGTCTGTTTCCCCAGCCTAGTGTATGTTCTGGCACTCTACGGTGGGGTTAATGGCAACATCCTCCAAGAGGGCTCATGCCATACCCAGGTCTACTTCACTCAGAGCCCCTGCCCCTGCAGCAGTCCACTGCTGACCCATACCTCCAAAGGAGACACTCAAACACAGTTCTGTCTCAGTCTCTATGAGGTCTCTGGGTTCTGGTCAGCACAAGGTTTGTTTGAGCCCTCTGGGCATTTATGGTAGGTATGGGGTTTGATTTTGAACGTGATTTTACCTCTTCTACCATCTTGCTGGGGTTCTCCTTTGCCCTTAGACATGGGGTATATACTCAAAGTCACTCCAGAACCACAGCTGCTGCTGGCTTTAGACCGTCATTTTAATTCCTTCAAATCTTTGTCTAGTTGTAATCTTTACCATGTTTCTAGGACTTCCCTCAGGGCTCAGATGGTAAAGAATCTGCATGCAATGTGGGAGACCTGGTAAGGAATATTCCCTGAAGAAGGAAATGTCAATTCAACTCCAGTATTGCAGCCTAGAGAATTTCATGGACAGAGGAGGCTGGCAAGCTACAGTCCATGGAGTCACAAAAAGTAAGACATGACTTAGCAACTGACACTTACTTTTTTCCATTCATATACTTCTTTTTCTTGCCTGTTTGATTCTAATTTTCCTGCTCCTTGCCTGCTGGCATATTGCTCCCTTTGATGTATATTTTGTTTAAATAATTTATAAGTAAAATATGTTAAAATGACCACCATACCATCTTTAACGTAAGAGACAGTTAACCAATGTAAGTTGAATGGAATCTTATAAATCCTTGTCTTAGCTTTTTCAGTTCCTTATCCCTCTGGCTAACTCCAATGCCCTTGGCCACCAGCTGTCCTGGTGAGCATGGTATATTCATAGTTTCAATTTCTGCATATCACTAAAACTTTGGTGCATGACTTTGTCCCCTGTTCCTTCCTCTATCTTGAGACTTTCTGTTCCCAACATTAAAAAAAATACAAAAACACATTTCTCTTTTATATATAATATTGTATGTCTTCTGATATCCCTATACATATTTTGACCTCATGATTTAACAGATACTTCTAATATCATACAAAAGGGACATGTTGTTAAATATGCACAAGGGAAGAAACAGATAGAAATAAGGAATAACACAAAATGAAAGAAATGGCTACCCACTAAAGTATTCTTGCCTGGAGAATCCCATGACAGAGGAGCCTGGGGGGCTATAGTCCATTGGGTCACAAGAGTTGGACACGACTGAGTGACTAAACCACCACCACAAAATGAAGTACATACTGGTATTTTAGATGAAGTAGCTGAGAAAAAGACTCTTTTTATGCTGCTGGTGCTGCTAAGTCGCTTCAGTCGTGTCTGACTCTGTGCAACCCCATAGATGGCAGCCCACTAGGCTCCCTTGTACCTGGGATTCTCCAGGCAAGAATACTGGAGTGGGTTGCCACTTTTATGCTAAGAAGCGGACAAATATCAGCATCTTCCAAGCTTGTGACCTCTTATGATTACATTTACATTATTTATTATCATGGCAAGTCTCTGAAAGCAATAGTTTTGCCTTCCAGACAAAGGTCACCATGAACAGCTGGTTAGGCTCTTATTGTACAACTGGAGAGGACCCCGTTGACAGTGACTAGGATATAAATAGGGTCCTTCAGAATTATTCCACATGGTAGTCAAACTCCAGACTCTGCCTCAATGATTTTTAATTATTGGGGCCATATTTTTGAAGAGATAGAAAATAAACTTTAGATTTAAAAAACAAATCAATTTTTTTTTTTTTTTACATTGGAAGATCTTTCTGCAAATAATCATTCAGAGAAAATCATGTTTAGTTTTGGGGATCAGAATTTTATCCATTTTATTAAGTAACTGCTGCTGCTGCTGCTAAGTCGCTTCAGTTGTGTCCGACTCTGTGTGACCCCATAGACGGCAGCCCACCAGGCTCCCCTGTCCCTGGGATTCTCCAGGCAAGAACACTAGAATGGGTTGCCATTTCCTTCTCCAATGCATGAAAGTGGAAAGTGAAAAGTGAAAGTGAAGTTGCTCAGTCGTGTCCGACTCTTTGCAACCTCATGGACTGCAGCCCATCAGGCTCTTCTGTCCATGGGATTTTCCAAGCAAAAGTACTGGAGTGGGGTGCCATTGCCTACATAAATAGAATAATAATTAGAAATAAGTAGCATACTTTGGCAGATTGCTGATGTTTAAAGGTTGTTGGAGAAACAGGGTTGGACTCACTGGTAATCTTTAAAAGTAACTTATAGTGTATTGAAAATATTGGTAAAATCAGAAGGTGAAAACTGATATAAAACTCAGTTTGTTTCAGAATCATTCAACTGATTATCAATGATTCTACTTATGTTTCTTCTAAATGTTTTCTTATACTATCAGTAGTTAATTGCACATACTGTTTTTTACAACTTCTAGTGAATACTCTTTTATAAGAATTATTTAAATGTTAAGATTTAAATTTAGAAATACTACTTTTCCATAATCAAAGCATAATAACATATTTTATAAACTCTGTGATTTTTATTTTACCAAAGTACTTTGTATGCATAATAAACTTTTTAAAAAGTCTTTATTTTTAAAGAAATATATTTTGACATTTGCCTGTCACTATCAGAAAGCTCCAAATAATACTTTTTGATTATGCTGAAGCAATGAAAATATGTATTTGCCATGAGTTTTCTAATGCCTAGGCTATAATACCTGACCTCGGTTTCTTGTCCAAATTGTAAACATCTGATACAAGGATTTACATTTGAAAATAGAAGCAAACTGAAAGTCGATAATGAAGTGAATATTGTTGATTGAATTTCACAGAAAAAGACTGACAAATCCCTAGTTATTCACCTCTCTTTTTATGTTTTTCTGCATTCTCTAAACTATTCTTTCATTTGAAATTCTTTTAATTTAATATATTTAGTTTCTGCTTGCAACCAAAGTATCCTCCATGAAAACAGGTAAACAGGAACTCTATGTGTTTTTCTCTATTCCAGTCCAAAAAGCCAGTGGGACTGGCAAATCACGTTGTTGTTATTGCTGAGTCACTTCAGTCATGTCTGACTCGTTTGTGACCCCTATGGAGTGTAGCTCATCAGGCTCCTCTGCCCATGGGATTTCCCAGGCAAGAATACTATAGTGGGTTGCCATTTCTCCTCTAGGGTTCTTTCCGACCCAGGGATCAAACTTGTGTCTCCTGCATTGCAAGTGGATTCTTTACCACTGAGCCACCTGGGAAATGCACATGGCATTTCATTGTTTAGCTTTTTTTTTTTTTCATTGTTTAGCTTTTAATGACTTGTTATTGCCTCTAAATAAGAGCTTTTTGAAGTTGGCATTATTAGTATTTGATAAAAACTCAAAAAAGTTGAGCAGTCTGTTAAAGAAACAGGTTGTTTAGAAAGAAAATTTGAAACCCAGAACTATTAGCTCCTGAAACCTTACTTTTTATTAAAAAGGATAGAACTTCAGATTACATAACAATTTCCCAGAATTTACTATTATATTCAAAAGAACCCTGAGGGAGAATGTATATAGCATTTATGTCTATTTTATTCATTCAAGAAATGTACTGATCTCTTATCGTGATCGTCTTGTCCACAGTTATAAATAAAAGATAAAACAATTCTGGATCCTATCAAGCTTACCTAACAGTGAACAAGCATGAAAGCAATACATAAACATACATTTCCAGTCAGGAAAAATTATTCCAAAGGTGAAGAATAGAGTGCCAACCATTGTAAATTATCGAGATTTTGAAAAAAGGTAACAACTTATTCTGTCCCAGTTTCATGGATACTGGCAGAAGACCTGAGATTCTTAGGTCAGAAACAAAGGAAAGTTTCTGCTCACAGCAACAGCAGTACCCAGAGTAGCAGCATGGAAACAATTTCTCAATTGTTTAAGAAACAATCAATCTCCTTCCAGCCTATGAAGGAGAACCACAGTCCCTCAGCCCTGGAAGACCTGGCCATTCTGAACCACTCTTGGGACTGATTGAGGCCAGCATGGTGTCCCTCTGGGCACACACTCTACAGTCACATGCAAGCTAGAAGCTCTGAAAAAGAGTCTGGGGGAATAATTACTGCTGACAGCCCTGGAGATTTTTCCCACACACACTTTTAATCGATAAGCCCATTATAATCTTTTCCAGATTCCACAGGGTAATAAATACAAAGAGGGACAGGTGACACCTCCAAACACAGTGAATCATACCACAGGAAATGGAGCCTAAGCATTGGGAGACCACATATTTTATAATGTGCAGTAAGCCTATGTGACCTTTAATATAGCCAGAAAATTATCTTTATTATACTAAACTATGAATAAAAGATCTAACTTTTACTAAAGAGATGTACAACCTCTATCTTTCTAGTCTATTTGCTAAAATAATATTCTTAAAAAGATAACCCATGGTCAAAAGTTCAGTTTGAAGGGGTGAGGTAGCTGGTATTTGTAACATGCCATACCAGAGAAGAGAGAGCTATGAACAGAAAGGGTTCCAGAAATCTCTACCTAGGCCTCCTTTGACTAAAAATGTCATCATAAGACATTGCAAAGAAAAATTCTCAGGGAAAGAGCATTCAGAAATTCTTAGTTCTGAACATTTGGAAAGGGTCCTCCGATCTTTAGCACACACTAAATATTGCGAACAGTAGTTATTAGGTCCATGTTAGTGTCACTTGAGGGGAAAAAATGCACTGGTCATAGCAAACACCCTCTTCCAACAACACAAGAGAAGATTCTACACGTGGACATCACCAGATGGTCAACATCGAAATCAGATTGATTATATTCTTTGCAGCCAAAGATGGAGAAGCTCTATACAGTCAACAAAAACAAGACCAGGAGCTGACTGTGGCTCAGATCATGAACTCCTTATTGCCAAATTCAGACTTAAATTGAAGAAAGGAGGGAAAACCACTAGACTGTTCAGNGTGGATGAAACTGGAGCCTATTATACAGAGTGAAGTAAGCCAGAAAGAAAAACACCAATATAATATACTATATATTCCATACATATGGAATTCCATATATGTGGAATTTAGAAAGATGGTAATGATAACCCTGTATATGAGACAGCAAAAAAGACACAGATGTATAGAACAATCTTTTGGACTCTGTGGGAGAGGGCGAGGGTGGGATGATTTGGAAGAATAGCATTGAAACCTGTATATTATCATATGTGAAACTGATCACCAGTTCAGGTTTGATGATGAGACAGGGTGCCCGGGGCTGGTGCATTGGGATGACCCAGAGGGATGGGATGGGGAGGGAGATGGGAGGGGGTTTCAGGATGGGGAACACATGTAAACCTGTGAATGATTCATGTCAATGTATGGCAAAAACCACTACAATATTGTAATGTAAATAGCCTCCAATTAAAATAAATAAATTTATTTTTAAAAAGGGAAAAATAAAAAACTAAAATTTTGACAGTTGCAATTGTGATAGGGTTTACACTGATTATGTAGATGACTTTCTGGAGTATTTTTATACTAATAACATTAAGTACTCTAATCCCCCCCCACAAAAAAAAAAAGAGAATAAAAGTAATAAATGCATAATGACATATGTCAAATATTTTAACACAATTATTGAGATGATTTTATCAGTTTTCAATTATAGTGACAAAAGATAGTAAAAAGTCTTAAAATTTTAAAGAAAACTTGATTTCTTACATTTCCATTTGATTGTGCTTAACTATTTAATATATTGCCAGCTTTGATTTGCTAATATTTTATTAAAGTTTTATGTGTCTACATGGTCTTGCTCCCTGTCTCCTAAACAATGTCACTAACCTCCATCCAGGGAGCAAGAACGCCCCCAAGAAAAGGAAATGCAAAAAGGCAAAATGGCTATCTGAGGAGGCCTTACAATTAGCTGTGAAAAGAAGAGAAGTGAAAGGCAAAGGAGGAAAGGCAAGATATACCCATTTGAATGCAGAGTTCCAAAGAATAGCAAGGAGACATAAGAAAGCTTTCCTCACTGATCAGTGCAAAGAAATAGAGGAAAACAATAGAATGGGAAAGACTAGAGATCTCTTCAAGAAAATTAGAGATAGCAAGGGAACATTTCATGCAAAGATGGGCTCGATAAAGGACAGAAATGGTATCGACCTAACAGAAAGAGAAGATATTAAGAAGAGGTGGCAAGAAAACACAGAAGAACTGTGCAAAAAAGATCTTCAGTACCCAGATACATTTGAATGCAGAGTTCCAAAGAATAGCAAGGAGACATAAGAAAGCTTTCCTCACTGATCAGTGCAAAGAAATAGAGGAAAACAATAGAATGGGAAAGACTAGAGATCTCTTCAAGAAAATTAGAGATAGCAAGGGAACATTTCATGCAAAGATGGGCTCGATAAAGGACAGAAATGGTATCGACCTAACAGAAAGAGAAGATATTAAGAAGAGGTGGCAAGAAAACACAGAAGAACTGTGCAAAAAAGATCTTCAGTACCCAGATAACCATGATGGTGTGATCACTCACCTAGAGCCAGACATCCTGGAATGTGAAGTCAAGTGGACCTTAGGAAGCATCACTACAAACAAAACTAGTGGAGGTGATGGAATTCCAGTTGAGCTACTTCAATGCTAAATTGATTCTGTGAAAGTGCTGCATTCAATATGCCAGCAAATCTGGAAAACTCAGCAGTGGCCACAGGACTGGAAAAGGTCAGTTTTCATCAATCCCAAAGAAAGGCAACACCAAGAATGCTCAAATTACTGCATATTGCATTCATCTCACATGCTAGTAAAGTAATGCTAAAATTCTTCAATCCAGGCCTCAGTAATACATGAACTGTGAAGTTCCTGATGTTCAAGCTGGTTTTAGAAAAGTCAGAGGAACCAGAGATCAAATTGGCAACATCTGCTGGATCATCAAAAAGGCAAGAGAGTTCTAGAAAAAAACATCTATTTCTGCTTTATTGACTATGCCAAAGCCTTTGACTGTGTGGATCACAATACACTGTGGAAAATTCTGAAAGAGATGGGAATACCAGACCACTTGACCTGCCTCTTGAGAAACCTATATGCAGGTCAGGAAGCAACAGTTAGAACTGGACATGGAACAACAGACTGGTTCCACATAGGAAAAGGAATATGTCAAACTGTATATTGCCACCCTGCTTGTTTAAGTTATTTTCAGAGTACATCATGAGAAACGCCGGGCTGGAAAAAGCACAAGCTGGAATCAAGATTGCCAGGAGAAATATCAATAACCTCACATATGCAGATGACACCACCGTTATGGCAGAAAGAGAACTAAAGAACTTTTTGATTAACGTGAAAAAGGAAAGTGAAAAAGTTGGCTTAAAGCTCAACAGTCAGACAACAAGGATCATGGCATCCGGTCCCATCACTTCATGGCAAATAGATGGAAAAACAGTGGAAACAGTGTCAGACTTTTTTTGGGGGGCTCCAAAATCACTGCAGATGGTGATTGTAGCCATGAAACAAAAAGATGCTTACTCCTTGGAAGAAAAGTTATGACTAATCTAGACCGCATATTAAAAAGCAGAGCCATTACTTTGCCAACAAAGGTCCGTCTAGTGAAGTCTATGATTTTTCGAGTAGTCAAGAATGGATGTGAGAGTTCCACTATAAAGAAACTGAGCACAGTAGAATTGATGCTTTTGAACTGTGGTGTTGGAGAAGACTCTTGAGAGTCCCTTGGACTGCAAGGAGATCCAACCAGTCCATCCTAAAGGAGATCAGTCCTGGGTGTTCATTGGAAGGACTGATGTTGAAGCTGAAACTCCCATACTTTGGCCACCTGATGGGAAGTGCTGACTCATTTGAAAAGATCCTGATGCTGAGAAAGATTGAAAGCAGGAGGAGATGGGGACGACAGAGGTTAGATTGCATCACAGACTCAAGGGACATGAGTTTGAGAAAGCTCCAGGAGTTGGTGATAGATATGGAACCCAGGCGTGCTGCAGTCCATGTGGTCCCAAAGAGTAAAACATGATTGATGGACTGAAGTGAACTGATGTGTCTACATTTATCAGCAATATTGATCAACAGTTTCTTGTAAAATATTTGTCACATTGGGGAGTGAAGGATGATAAAGGTCTGTTTTTGTTTTTGTTTTTGTTTTCCCTTTCCTGAATTCCAAGACCTTCCTTGGTTTTTTTCTGTTCTTTCATTCTTGGGACACCACTTTCTTTTCTGGAATATTCCTCCTTGATTTTTCCTAACTCTGACAATTATATGCTCCCCTTTCTGACACTTTAAGCCAATAAGATGGTGATTTTCTGCCTAACTGCTCTCCAGTCTTCTATGAATACCGAGGAGTTCCACAGGGGACAATTTTTATAAACAGAACTCTCACCCAGAGCAGGCTCCTTCTTTCAAAGTTTCAATCCCCTCCAGTTTCTGTCTGCTTTAAGTCTTACTCTAGTGGCTTAAAATATCTATATTTTAAAATTTTTGGTGTCAGTATATAAGTACTATCTGTGGAAGGATTATTCTGAAACAAACTACTCTGTCATCACCAGAAACAGAACTAAAGACATATATATATATGTGTGTGTGTGTGTGTGTGTGTGTATATACACATATATATGTATGTATAAACATATATAAAAATAACAGAAGACTCAACTCTTGCAAAATTTCCATTTAAAAAGCAAAATAAACATCATTTTATTACCACTATATGAAGTACACTGTTACTAACATAAACAATCTTTATAAAATGTATAAATTTATTTTGGAAAGATGGTTTCAATAAGGTAATTATACATATATATCAACAGAATTATTGTGAAAAATCCAATAAAAATTCAAGTAAGCATATAAATTACACATTTAATCATAGGTTTAAACTGCACAGAACTGATTTGCATATGTTTTTATTTGAAAAATGTTTAAGGTGAACACTGCACTTCTGTGTAGTCTCTACTCTATTAGTTATTTCTCCTGCAGAAATGGCAATGCATCATTTTATCAAGTTTGTTTTTGCTGAACCTACAGTTTATTGAAAATTTCAGTTCTTTTCTTTCTTGCATTCCCATTGTTGAAATTCAGGAAGTTCTCTACTTTTTTGAGTGTTGTAGTCACCCAAAAGGCAAATGTAGGCCTAGTGTGATGTATGTTTTGTTTATTCAGGGAGTTGTTGTTCATAAGAATGATTGCCAGCGGCTTTGAGGTTCTTGTCATGGCTTTATTGGATTGGAAAAACCCATGTAAACCACCAGCTCTGTTTTTCCTCTATCATATGAAAGTCAGATAAGCAACAACGTTCTTAATATTCTGTGGAATTACTTGGGATCCATAAAGCTTAGATGAAATCTTCCTTCCACACAAACTTTAAAATCATTTTAAAATGACTGATTTTAGTCCCCCAGTTAAAATACAGCGCACAGATAGTGGGGATTTACATATTCAAACTACTGTTTCAGTTCAGTTCAGTCCAGTAGCTCAGTCGTGTCCGACTCTTTGTGACCCCATGAATCGCAGCACGCCAGGCCTCCCTGTCCATCATCATCTCCCGGAATTCACTCAGACTCACGTCCATCGAGTCCGTGATGCCATCCAGCCATCTCATCCTCGGTCGTCCCCTTCTCCTCCTGCCCCCAATCCCTCCCAGCATCAGGGTCTTTTCCAATGAGTCAACTCTTCGCATGAGGTGGCCAAAGTACTGGAGCTTCAGTTTTAGCATCATTCCTTTCAAAGAAATCGCAGGGTTGATCTCCTTCAGAATGGACTGGTTTGATCTCCTTGCAGTCCAAGGGACTCTCAAGAGTCTTCTCCAACACCACAGTTCAAAAGCATCAATTCTTCGGTGCTCAGCCTTCTTCACAGTCCAACTCTCACATCCATACATGATCACAGGAAAAACCATAGCCTTGACTAGACGGACCTTAGTTGGCAAAGTAATGTCTCTGCTTTTGAATATACTATCTACTGTTTAGGTTATAGATTTTCATCTCAGTCATTAAAGTTATGCTTATCTTATTTTTCATAAATGTTAATGATGTCACAAACCAATTTTGGATTATGCTTAGTTTTGTAAGAAACTGAACTTTCTTTCAAAGTAGCTGTACTAATTTGCTTTCCCACCAGCAATTACTATGAGTTCTTTCCACTCTACATCCTTATGAGTGTTTGGTGTTTGGATTTTAGCTGCGTGAATAGATATGTTTTATACAATAATATTGCTTTAAGTTGCAATTTCCTAGTGACATATGATGCTGAGTGTTTTCACGAATGTGTACCAAAGCTACAGACTGGAGGACAGTATTTGGAAATCAAATATGCAACAAAGGACCTTTATCCAGAATACAAAAAGAATCCTCAAAACTGAAAAAAAAAAATTGAAAATGTACAACCTAGTTTTTTTTAATTGGCAAAATACCTCAATGTATATTTCAGCAGAGTTGACATATGGATGATGTTAAATAAGCACATAAAAATTCATTAACATTATTAACCATTAGAGGAATACAAATTAAATTTATGACCCAAACAAACAAAAAAAAAAAATGGCATCGGCCTTTCTCAGTATTAAAAATAAATAAATAAATAAATAAATGTTTCTTTCCCAGGGTTGACAGCAGAGAAAGACAGGGTTCTATGAAGTCCCCTAAGTCCTCTTCAAGATCCTCATGTTTACTCTTCACAGGGCCTGCATCTCCTTCAATTATTTACCTGAAGTTGGTCCCCCAGGTCAAGGCCACCATCTCCTTGATGTGTCAAAATAAAAAGTCAAGGAGATGAAGAGGTTTATCTTTATCTGTTGTTCATGCATGGGACCTCTCAGGGCGGCACTGGGAAGGTTTTCTGTGAGGCTCTGTCTGCAGATGGTGGGGAGGTCCCCTCTGTCCTTCCTCTAGGTACTTACCTTGATGTGTGGCAGGGCCTGGCTCTTTTCCCTCTATTGAACCAAGGCTGAATCCTGAGAAAAAGCCTCACCTCCCTTAGGATCCCAAGACATAAGTCCAGATACAACACACCTAGGGAAGACTGCTGAGACCTCAGGGATGACAGCAGGGGCAAGGCAGGCTGGGAGCCTTCTCTATCAGTAGTGAGGTCTCCTCAGTCTTTACTTTGAGTCATCAACTCAAAGTCTGACTGGTTAAGAACTCCCATCTGTTAATCTGAAGCCACAGCCTTCAGAGAAAGCCTCATGTCCAGTCCCTCAAGCTCCCAGGATGGAAGTATAGAAACAACAAAACTGAGGAGTTTTTGGAGGCTGACATCAGGAGCAAGGTGGGACTGAGGTTTCCTGTGTCTAGCATGAAAAACCTAAATGAACTTTTGGCCATCCCAATATATTGAACTAAGTTTGCATGCATGCATGCCATTTAAACCATTTTTAAAGGTACAGTTCTGTGACATTTATGGCAACCCACTCCAGTATTCTTGCCTGGAAAATCCTATGGACAGAGAAACCTGGTAGGCTACAGTCCATTGGGTCACAAAGAGTCGGACACGACTGAGTGACTTCACTTTCACTTTTCTGTGACATTAAGCACATTCACATTGTTGTGCAACCATCACCACCAGCCATCTCCAGAACATATTCATCACTACAACCGGAAACTCTGTACCCATTAAACAATAATTTCCCATCCCCTTTACTCTTAGCCTTTGGAATCACCCTTTTTTACTCTCTGTGTCTATGAATTTGACTACATTAAGTGTCTCGTATAAGAGGTGTCATAGATTATTTGTCCTATTGTGATCGACTTATTTCATTTAGTGTAAAAATTTCAAAGTTCCTTTACATTTAGCATGTATCCACAGTTCCTTCCTTTTTAAGGATAATTAAATGTTCTGTGGTATTATATACCACGTTAGGGGCTTCCAGGTAGCACAGATGGTAAAGAATCTGCCTGTGATGCAGGAGACCTGGGTTCCCCTGGAGGAGGAAATGACAACTCACTCCAGAATTCTTGCCTGGAAAATTCCATGGACAGAGGAGCCCGGTGGGTTACAGTCCATGGGGTTGCAAAGAGTTGGACATGACTAAGCACACAACACACACACACACACACACACCATGTTTTGTTTATCCATGTATCTGTTGATGGATATTTGAATTGTTTCTACCTCTTTGCTTTTGTAAATAATACTCTTTAGTACACAGTTGGTGCACAAACATGTTTTTGAGTCACTGTCTTCAACTCTTTGAGGTTAGATACTTAGAAGTTAAATTATTGGATCATATGGTACTTCCATGTTTAACTTTTTGCAGAAATATCCTACTGTATTCCATAAGGACTACCTCATTTTACATTCATGAGCATAGTGTATTTTCTCATTTATTTTGAGCAGGTGGAAGCCATGTTACAATGCATGTTGCTCCAGATTACTTAGATCAGTGTCTTTGCACTGCTGGAAGAGATTCAGTTTGCCACTGGACCCTGCTGACACTACCCTGGGAGCAGAATCAGAGCACCTCTTCTGCACCACTCTTCAGGGTAACTGTTGCCTGCTTCTGCCAGAAAGGGGATGGAAAATGAGCTCCATGCTGAGATTTGATATCACCAGGAGCAAGGGATGGGAGCATCCTCAGCTTTAGCTAGACAGGGAATGGAAATCCAGTTTCCAGTCCTCCCTGATCAATGAAGGGGTGGATACTGGTGGTGACGGAGAGTAGATGGGCATTGCAGTTTTTCTCTTTGTGTTTGGCCAACAAACTTTTTCTTGCTAGTCTTTAGCTAAGGACTACAGGATCTTGTTGTGGACTTTTTTGTTTGTTGATTTGTCTTTTCTTATTGTTTCAATATATTGGTTGTTGTGAATAATGCTGCAATGAACATAGAGGTGCAGATATCTCTTCAACATAGTGATTTCATTTACTTAGATATTTACCCAGAAGTGTAACTGTTGGATCATATGGTAGTTCATTTTTTAAATTTTTTGAAGAACCTCCATAATAGCTACACCAGTTTGCATTCCCACCAACAGTGTACAAGTGTTCCCTTTTCTGCACACCTTTGTAAGCATTTGTTATCTCTTATGTTTTGGATAATAAGATGCTGATAAGTGTGAAGTGATATTTTGTCACAGCTGTTTTGGTCACAGTTTTAATTGCTGGGAGAAATATCAATAACCTCAGATATGCAGATGACACCACCCTTATGGCAGAAAGTGAGGAGGAGCTAAAAAGCCTCTTGTTGAAAGTGAGAGAGGAGAGTAAAAAAGTTGGCTTAAAGCTCAACATTCAGAAAACGAAGATCATGACATCTGGCCCCATCACTTCATGGGAAATAGATGGGGAAACAGTTGAAACAGTGTCAGACTTTGTTTTTTTGGGCTCCAAAATCACTGCAGATGGTGACTGCAGCCATGAAATTAAAAGGCACTTACTCCTTGGAAGAAAAGTTATGACCAACCTAGATAGTATATTCAAAAGCAGAGACATTACTTTGCCGACTAAGGTCCGTCTAGTCAAGGCTATGGTTTTTCCTGTAGTCATGTATGGATGTGAGAGTTGGACTGTGAAGAAGGCTGAGCGCAGAAGAATTGATGCTTTCGAACTGTGGTGTTGGAGAAGACTCTTGAGAGTCCCTTGGACTGCAAGGAGATCCAACCAGTCCATTCTGAAGGAGATCAACCCTCGCATTTCTTTGGAAGGAATGATGCTAAAACTGAAGCTCCAGTACTTTGGCCACCTCATGCGAAGAGTTGACTCATTGGAAAAGACCCTGATGCTGGGAGGGATTGAGGGCAGGAGGAGAAGGGGACGACCGAGGATGAGATGGCTGGATGGCATCATGGACTCAATGGACATGAGTCTGAGTGAACTCCGGGAGTTGGTGATGGACAGGGAAGCCTGATGTGCTGCAGTCCATGGGGTCACAAAGAATCGGACATGACTGAGAACTTAACGGAACTGAACCAAACAATCACAAGGTTATGAGTGCATCTCTCAGAAATGCTGGGCCAAAGGCCAACTTAATGTCCACCTATCACATCCAAGACCATCAGAGACCTCTTCATAGTGCTGTACTGAGCAATGGTCAATACTGCTTTTGGTCCAGATGGTCTTTCAGAAGTTTGAAAACCACCTACCACTGTTCTAGTAGCTTACTTGGATGCACTTTCTGCTTTTTCTTTCAACATCTCCCATAGTTCTATTTCACATATGCTTATAGAAGATAGTCAAACCATAAACTGGAGGCTAGAAAGAAAGGCAATACTCTAAAGCTTTCTCTTCCTCAAACACTAAAATTAACTATTTTCAATTTATCTACTGGTTTTTTACATGGTTTATGAAATTATATGGGATTTAAAAGTATCAGTTTCATGTTGCATGTCACAGTTTTTATCTGTATATGGTTGAACATAAAATCCCCTGGAGACTATGAGTTACAGAATATATTAGAAACCAGACATGTTGCCAGCACTCAGATGAGGGATTGATTTTTCAAACTTTCACCAAAATGAAATTTGGTATTCATTTAGTCTTAGCCTACATATATTGGTGAAATCAACACCAGTGGTAGTATCATACACACATTATAAACATAATAAAGAGCTATTAAATAAATAGTAAGACCATAACCAAGCAGAACCCTAGGGGCCTTTCCAAAATAGAACCCTCCCTCCACCATGTCCTCTGCCTGCCTTTTGTCTGTAGAGGAACTTTAATAAAAGTATAAATTTAATCAGAGAAGTGAGAAAATGTAGAAAGAAAGGAAAACAGTCAAGCAAGACAAAATAATAATAGTTTAGCCATTAGCCAAAGTCAAGGATTTTTAGTTCTTCCTCAAGGGCTAATATAGTTTTCTGAGCCAAATCCTTTGAGCTATTTTGCAGACCCTGAAAGCCCACCAGATAGGAGAAGTTAAGTATGTGCTACCCACAAATGTGTAGACCCCAGAAGGTTGATGATGTTGAGTCCAGTTACCTCACCACCATTCAACCAGAAGAATGTCCATGAGCTGATCATAGACCCCACAACTCATCTCCCTCACCCTGCTTTTAAAAACCTTTCCATGAAAGCCTTCAGGGAGTTCTGACTTTGTAAGCACTAGATGAGCTGCACTTCTTGCTTGACACTCTGCAATAAACTCTGCACTTTCCTTCAACAACCAGTGTTGGTAGATTAGTCTTACTGCATATGAGTGAGAGCACCCAAGTTTGGTTCAGTAATAGGACTAAGTTGAATCCACTAGGCATGTCCAAAAGAAAAAATATTTCCCTCAGAGATTTTTAAAAAATTAATTCTACACCAGTAATGTGATTTATATATTTTATATTTTATTTTCTAAAGTGTGTTAAGATTTTGTTATAGCTTTCAAGGATCTAGGAAAATATGCAGTTGTTTTTTAGCACAATCTCAGTTCCCAAGTGTTTTTCATTAATTAAATATTTAATTAATATATGAATAGCAAAATAATGGATTGATGAATGAATAATTATTAGGTAACAATCTCTGATTGACAAAATATTCTAGAAACAAGAATTCTCAACTGAGAGGGATTAAATAAACTCCCCTGTCAACTATAAGAAGATCACTCTATCTCCATGACCTTACACTTCTCTATCTTTAACTTAAGAATGTTGTACCTAAATAAATAAGGAAAATGTTCACAAAGCACAGCAGTAGATAAAACATTGACCTCCTCACAAAAGTTCTGTCTTATATTCATAGACCTCTCACCATGTCTAGCTAGTTTCAATCATACATTGTTGGATTAGGGAACAGTTGATTACAGAATGATACTTGCTTTGGCATCTAGCAAAAAGGTGTCATATATATATATATATATATATATATATATATATATATGCTCCTGAGAATAAGATCACTAAAAATCGAGGTGTTCCTTCGCCCTGGTCTTCTGGAATGCTTGCACTTTGCTTTTGTACACCTGAAGAGTTCAACTGGGGTATGGGAGGAAACAAGCTCCCCAATATATTTTGGAAAACTTCCATGTGAACACAACATAAAATTTGTTTAAGTTTTTAACATGATCTGTGTGATCTTGTCCCTGCCTGCCTCTTTGGTTACATATCCATCTCATCATGATCTAGTCCTTGGCAATTTTAATTTCTCAAAAGATGACAGCTGTTTCAAAATTTAGAATTTCTGCATGTGCAGAGTTTTCTAACTGGAACTTTCATCATATAGGAAACTCTTAGTCAAATTTCAGGTCTTAGCTTTAAATCACTACCTCAGAGATGGCCTTCTTGACCACCCCTTCCATTTAACTTAGGTCCAGAATCCTTATCCCTTATAATTCCTTGCACTTTCTCTTCACAAAACTTACCACAAATTGTAATCATTAATAATCTTGTGTATGAAAGTGAAAGTCACACAGTCGTGTCCAACTCTGCAATCCCATGGACTGTAGCCTGCCTGGCTCCTCTGTCCATGGACTTCTCCAGGCAAGAGTACTGGAGTGGGTTGCCATTTCCTTCTCCAGGGATCTTCCTGACCCAGGGATCAAACCCAGGTCTCCTGCATTGCAGGCAGATTCTTTAATAATTAAGCCACTGGGGAAGCCCATGTGTGCAGTTATTAAATATCCATCTGCCTTCCTGGGCTACAAATTCCATATCAACAGGGATCATAATTGTTTTACTCACTATCTAACACAGGGCTTGGGATAGAGTCAGCTTTCAATAAGTGGTTTTTAAGTTTATGAGTGAATAAATCATATGACTCATGCAAACCAAATCCAAAAGCCTCTATTACTTTGTACACAGGGTGCAAAACCAAACCCAGAAATATCCTCATTGTGTGATGGGAATATGTTGTTAGTACAAACCAGAGTTCTCCTGGTCCATATTTGAAATAGTCTTGTGGATAAATAAACTTAATTCGGTGAACAAAACAAAATGAATCATTCATTTGTATTATTCAGAAAACATAAAAGGAAGATGCAATTCACAATAGCCCCTTTAACTCATTAATTTACCTCTCCTCACCTCTTAACTTTCAAACATTTACCTCAAAACACTCACAAAATACTAGCCTGTGTGACTCTTTCATTCAGTTCCCCTTTCTTCCTACAACACTTTTGTTGTGTTTCTTAACCTCCTGAATTCTTCATAAGATGTTCAGACATCTTACAAAGACAAGTCTCTCAGAAAGAAGAAAGGAGACAGAGAGACGCATAGCAGAGAAAATCAATTTTCTTCAGCAAGAGTATCCTAAAAGTTTTCTCTGCCATATAAAATCAAAAGTAATTTAGTAGATAAGAGGAAATATTAAAAAAAAATTTCTAAAATCTTACTTCCAGTGGAGGACAGATAAACAAAAGTGGATTGAACTAAATAAATCTTTTTACCAGATGTTCACAATCTGCACAAAAAATATTGAATGAATGCTGGTTTGCCAATAGACATTTGCTTTAAAATCTCCACATCTCTTCAATGACTTCATTGTCTTATAACTCAGTGTTCATACCAAGATGAGGGGAGTAAATGATCTTAATCAGTTTTCATGGAAGATAGTGTGATGCAATGAAAATTGACATGGTTTTGGAGCAAGATTGACCAGAATCACAGCTTGCTGTGCTATGCTAACTCACCTCAGTTGTGTCTGACTTTGTGACCCTATGGACTGTAGCCTGCCAGGCTCCTGTATCCATGGGATTTTCCAGGGAAGAATACTGAAGTGAGTTGCCATTTCCTTCACCAGGGACTCTTCCTGATCCAGGGGTTGAATCTGCATCTCTTAAGTCTCCTGTATTGGCAGGCAGATTCTTTACAACTAGCGCCACCTGGAAGCCCCAAATCACAGCTTGCCATTCATTATCTTTGAAAACTGAGTAAGAAACTTAACTTTTGTTTCCTCCATCTTAAAATTGTGGTCATGCCACCTATCTCAAGGGTCGCCTTTAAAGTTACAAATAATACATGAGAATTAGAATAGACATAATAGGTAAAGAGATTGATTAAGTAATTAAAAAAAAAAAGTCACCAAGAAAAGCCCATGCCCAATTGGCTTAACTGGTAATTCTACCAGTGATTTAAAGAAAAAATAAAAACAATCTTCTAGAAAATATTCCATAAAATAGAAAAGGGTGAAACATTGCCTGACTCATTCTAGGTAGTATTACCAGATACCGAGACCACACAGACTGGTTCCAAACAGGAACTGGAGTGCATCAGGTGTGTATATTGTCATCCTGCTTATTTAACTTCTATGCCAAGTACATCATGAGAAACACTGGGCTGGATGAAGCACAAGTTGGAATCAAGATTACCAGGAGAAATATCAATAACCTCAAATATGCAGATGACACCACCCTTCTGGCAGAAAGTGAAGAACTAAAGAGCCTCTTGAGGAAAGTGAAAGAAGAGAGTAAAAAAGCTGGCTTAAAGCTCAACATTCAGAAAACTAAGATCATGGCATCTGGTCTCATCACTCCATGGGAAATAGATGGGGAAACAGTGGAAACAGTGAGAGACTTTATTTTATTGGGCTCCAAAATCACTGCAGATGGTGATTACAACCATGAAATTAAAAGACGCTTCCTCCTTGGAAGGAAAGTTATGACCAAACTAGATGACAATCCACTCCAGTGTTCTTGCCTGGAGAATCCCAGGGATGGGGGAGCCTGGTGGGCTGCCATCTATGGAGTCACACAGAGTTGGACATGACTGAAGTGACTTAGCAGCAGCAGCAGCAGCAGCAGACAGCATATTAAAAAACAGAGACATTACTTTGCCAACAAAGGTCCGTCTAGTCAAGGCTATGGTTTTTCTAGTAGTCATGTATGGATGTGAGAATTGGACTATAAAGAAAGCTGAGTGCTGAAGTATTGATGCTTTTGAACTGTGGTGTTGGAGAAGACTCTTGAGAGTCCCTTGGACTGCAAGGAGATCCAACCAGTCCATCCTAAAGGAGATCAGTCCTGGGTGTTCATTGAAAGATCTGATCTTGAGGCTGAAACTCCAATACTTTGGCCACCTGATGCGAAGAGTTGACTCATTTGAAAAGACCCTGATGTTGTGAAAGATTAAAGGCAGGAGGAGAAGGGGATGACAGAGGATGACATGGTTGGATGGCATCACCGACTTAATGGACATGAATTTGGATAGGCTCCGATAGTTGGTGATGGACAGGGAGGCCTGGCGTGCTGTGGTTCATGGGGTCATAAAGAGTCGGACACGACTGAGTGACTGAACTGAACTAAACCGAACTGAGACCACACAAAAATATCTTATGAAAATAAAACTATACAGAAATACCTCATATAAAAAAAGACCCTGATGTTGTGAAAGATTAAAGGCAGGAGGAGAAGGGGATGACAGAGGATGACATGGTTGGATGGCATCACCGACTTAATGGACATGAATTTGGATAGGCTCCGATAGTTGGTGATGGACAGGGAGGCCTGGCGTGCTGTGGTTCATGGGGTCATAAAGAGTCGGACACGACTGAGTGACTGAACTGAACTAAACCGAACTGAGACCACACAAAAATATCTTATGAAAATAAAACTATACAGAAATACCTCATATAAATACAAATGTAAAACTTCAAAAATATTAGCAAACAAAATCCAGCAATATATAAAAATAATAATACACATGACCAAGTGGGATTTGTCCTATGAAATAAATGTTGATTTAATATCTGAAAACAAATTAATGCAATACATCATATCAATATAATAAAGAACACAAGGCATAGCACCATGTCAAGAGATGCAGAAAAGATATTTGACCTAAACAATATCTGTGTCTGGTCTTTTCTTTGTAAGTGGTTTAAGGATTAGAATTCTATCATATGTTATAGGTCTCTTCAGATTTTATATTTCTTCTTGTGTGAGATTCAATGCTTTCATATCTTTTTAGGAATTTGCTAATTA
>SJXQ01007025.1:0-21499 GCA_006408695.1 Aepyceros melampus | reverse complement strand
CTGATTTAGTACAACAAGTAAGCAAAACTTTAAACATCAAATGGAAACTTCACACTGCATATAGGCCCAGAGTTCTAGGATGGTGGAATGAACCAACCGGACATTAAAGAGACTCTCCAAGTGGATCATAGAGACTGACTGCTCCTGAGTGGACTTGCTTCTGACAGCTCTGCTCAGATTCAGGATGACCCCACAGTCCCAAGGCTACTCTCCTTACGAAATTGTGAATGAGAGGCCCCCTCCCATAATAAAACAGGTGTCAACAAATTTGCCTCAGGTAAGAGGGAACAGGATTTCACAGCAGATGGAACTGGGTAAGGTAATAAATTGGGTAACTAAGTTTGTACAAAAAAGGGTGCCGTTCCCCCTTGGGGAACAGTTCACAAATTTTGCCCAGGGATCAGGTGTGGGTCAAGGACTTGAAACACAACTCCTTGGCCCCACATTGGAAGGGTCCATATATTGTTGTTGTAACCACTCTGACGGCAGTTAAAGTTTCAGGTCACACTCCCTGGATCCTCCACATGAGGGTGAAGAGAGTATACCACGCAGACCCAGAGGACACTGAATGGACTATACAAAAGGACCCCACTGATCCCCGTGAAACCAAGATCATCTTAGAGAAGAAAAAAAGATGAAACTCTACAATCAACTGCTGCTACAAGGACTTGGTGGTATCATCTTGAGACTACCATAGTTTCAGCACAAGGAGGGACCTGTGCTATAATTAATGTTGAATATTGTGTATATATTCCTGATGTATCTGGCGATATATCAGCCACCCTAGGTGACATGAAAGGTCAGTAAAAGCTATGCCTGATGATCTTTCTTTTTGGAATTCGGTCCTATCTTGGGTGAAGGGTGATTGGTAGAAAACTATATTTACCATTGTTATAGTTGCCTTGATAGTTCTGCTTTGTGGATCCTGCATTTTACAATGTATTATGAACTTTTTAACCCGGAGGTTGGTGTCGTTCTCCCAAATTGGCAGTCAGAGAGCCAGGGTGCAATATATTCCTATGAGTGATGCTCATACTATGAGTTAAGAGCATCAAGAGGGGGGAATGAAAGAGGAAACAGACATAACAGGCTCCATTTTGAAAGCAAGACTGCATCTTGGGCCTGAATGGACTTTGAGCTATAGGCCCAGTATCTATGGAAACAACATACCAACTGGAAAACCAGGCCCCCCAGATAAAAGAGCCTCAGGGTCCATACCTAGATTCTCCATTGCCTAAAAGAATACCTTAATTATCTGTGTAACCAAATAGAATCATAAATTTTATTATGCTTAGTGGGGTATGACCACAGGCCTATTGATAATTTTCCACTGTTAACTACCTAGGCTTAAGGCATATGAATCATGGGTTAACTTTGATTGTATCTTTCTCTTCCTTTGTTCAGACTAGTTTCAAGGAATTTGGGGAGGTGGGTTTGAGCAAGTACACTTAGGGTATATAAGGTTTTCATAAAAACTGGTCAGGGTCCTTGGCTAAGAGAAGACTCTGCCTTGGGCCTGCTGGTGTAATAAACTGCTCTCCACTATCTGCATTGTCCTTCTGAGTGAGTTTGTTTCCCGGAATGCGTGGCTACAACAGTAATATCATATCATAGTTGTCTTTCTCTGTCTGGCTTACTTCACTTAGTATGATAATCTCTAGGTCCATCCATGTTGCTAGGGTTAACTTTGATTGTATCTTTCTCTTCCTTTGTTCAGACTAGTTTCAAGGAATTTGGGGAGGTGGGTTTGAGCAAGTACACTTAGGGTATATAAGGTTTTCATAAAAACTGGTCAGGGTCCTTGGCTAAGAGAAGACTCTGCCTTGGGCCTGCTGGTGTAATAAACTGCTCTCCACTATCTGCATTGTCCTTCTGAGTGAGTTTGTTTCCCGGAATGCGTGGCTACAACAGTAATATCATATCATAGTTGTCTTTCTCTGTCTGGCTTACTTCACTTAGTATGATAATCTCTAGGTCCATCCATGTTGCTGCAAATAGTATTATTTCATTCATTTTTTTACGATTGAGTAGCATTACATTGTATACATCTTCTTTATCCAATCCTCTGTTAATGGACATTTAGTTGTTTCCATGTTTTGGCTATGGTAAGTGCTGCTATGAACATTGGGATGCATGTATCTTTTTTAGAGATTTCCTCTTCCAGATATATACCCAGCAGAGGGATTGCTGGATCATATGGTAACTCTATTTTTATTTTATTTTATTTAAGGAAACTCTATACTACTTTCTATTGTGGCTGCACAAATTTTCATTTCCATCAACAGTGTAGTAAGGTTCTGAAAGGTTGTTGTTGAATCACGCAAAGATGCTGGGATTCTTGGCCCCCAGAGGAGAAGAATTCAATCTGGGGCCAGAGACGAGGCTTGATCACTCAGAGCTTTTGTGTGATAAAGTTTTATTAAAGTATAAAGGAGATGGAGAAAGCTTCTGACATAGGCATTAGAAGGGGGCAGAAAGAGTACCCCCCTGCTAGTCTTCAGCTGGATGTTATATAGTCACTAGCAGTCTGTTAATGAAAGAAAGAAACTGAAAGTGAAGTCGTTCAGTCGTGTCCAACTCTTTGTGACCCCATGGACAACAGACACCAGACTCTTCCGTCCATGGGATTTTCTAGGCAAGAGTACTGGAGTGGGTTGCCATTTCCTTCTCCAGGGAACTTCCCGACTCAGGGATCAAACCCAGGTCTCCCACATTATAGGCAGACGCTTTCCATCTTAGCCATCAGGGAAGTCTAATGAAAGAAAGGAATGTCTTAAAACTCAGAATGGCACCAGGCCCCTCACCCATAAGATGCATTTGGGGATAATCTTGGCACCAAATGGTTCATCCTGGGCCATAAAATGATTAACTTGAATCAGGAAGAAGGGCAGATCACCATAAAAATAGTTTCATTTACATAGATTAGAGGAACAATATCTGAGTATAACATACTGGTTTGTCAAGTAGATTCTGAGCCAAGAGGCAGAACCACTGACTTGAAGACCGAGTTTGGGGTAAATGCATAGTATATTAGTATAGCTTAAGACAAACATTTCCATAAGAAAAAACCATTGATTATCTTTAGGTTTGAGAATAGTTAACTTAGGTGAAACCAGGTGTCACTATGGCAACACAGTATTGTAAGAGAAACCTCTTTTTAAATTTGTATAGAGAAGGAAAAAAGATCACTAGTTTGTTTCCTCTTGCTGCTTAAGAGAGATAAAAATGTCTGACACTTGCAGGCTATTTCCTCTGTCTGGAGGCCCCTGGATTCCTGCCTGTTACCCTCCCCGTTCCCCATGAATGCTTTTCTCAACTAAATAATTATACCTCACAGAGCACTTTTATCCTTATAACAGCTTAATACATCAACAACAAAATAACTGACACATTTACTCACTCTATAAGTTTCTCAAAAGTAACACAAAATAGCATTAATTTAATGAGAGTCATGTGTCTAACCCACAAATCTGTTAATTTTTAAAGGTCAGCTCATAGAAAATAAGTATCAGTAGAGATACATTTACTTGGTACATATTTCCCTCAAGCACAATCAATTTTGTCAATATATAATTCTCGTATTGGAAATATGACTGGAGCTGAAATGATAGAATCTGAAAACTTTCATTCAGCAAAACGAAAGTTTAATATTGGCATATAAGACTTCAAAGATAACTTATATTTCACACCAAAGCATTTTGAAAAGTTTGCTTTTATTTTGGGGATTTTTTTTTTCTATCCATCATAACTGTTCTCAATTATCACCATAAACACAGTTGCACACAACCAAAATCTGTATGCAAGTTTTGTCCTCAAAAGAGAATAAACTTTTCAGTTTCAGTTTAATTTAGTTCTTTATTTCTGTCTAAATCAAATTATTAGTACCTTTACAAAATGTCTTTGGCACTAAATGTTAACTTTGGAAAATTTTTTTCTAATAATTCCTACAAATCATCACATTACATTATTCACTGCTAAATCAAACCAAGTATGAAAAAGCACCTCAAACTACCTTTTTATATTACTCAACATGCTGATACAGAAAGCTTCCAGTGAAAATATCAATCAAGAAAATATTGCACCACTCTACATATACTATGACCTAAAATGAGCACAAATGTTAGCTATTAAAAACATGTTCACTACAATTTAAAATTAAAACCATGTCCAATTATACCAGGAGGATATTCTCAAAAATTTCCTGGAAAGCTAAGTCTTATGCTGTGCCATGCTGGCACTAGCTTATATTATTTCTAAATAAATTCCTTATTAATGCAAATATAATGCAGGCTAAAATAATCTGAAGAAATTATCTGAGAGGCTGCTTAATGGAGACTGAAACATGAAAGTGAAATTAAAAGAAAAGTTATATTTAAAAAAAAACCCAATATTTATTTATTTGTGGCTGCGCTAAGTCTTCATTGGGGCACACAGGCATTCTCCAGTTTCAGTGAGCAGGGGCTACTCTCTAGTTGTGCTGCATGAGCTTCTCGTTGCAGTAGCTTCTCTTGTTGCAGAGCACAGGCTGTAGGCATGGGGGCTCAGTAGGTGTGGCACACAGGCTTAGTTGTCTTGTGGCATGTGGAATCTTCCCAGACCAGGAATCAAACCCATGCACCCTGCCTTGGCAGGCAGCCTACAGTGAATGGAGTGAGATGGAGTTGAAGGAAGCTTTATTTTCCCAATACTTTAAATTAATTATCCTGGCTTTATTCCAGTATCACCCTTCTGCCCTATGTTGCTATCTGGCATTTTGTAGGTTCTGGCATCTTGTCCCATCACTTCATGGGAAATAGATGGGGAAACAGTGTCAGACTTTATTTCGGGGGGGGGGGGGGCTCCAAAATCACTGCAGATGATGATTGCAGCCATGAAATTAAAAGACGCTTGCTCCTTGGAAGAAAAGTTATGACCAACCTAGATAGTATATTCAAAAGCAGAGATATTACTTTGCTGACTAAGGTCCGTCTAGTCAAGGCTATGGTTTTTCCCGTGGTCATGTATGGATGTGAGAGTTGGACTGTGAAGAAGGCTGAGTGCTGAAGAATTGATGCTTTTGAACTGTGATGTTGGAGAAGACTCTTGAGAGTCCCTTGGACTGCAAGGAGATCCAACCAGTCCATTCTGAAGGAGATCAACCCTGGGATTCTTTGGAAGGAATGTTGCTAAAGCTGAAACTCCAGTACTTTGGCCACCTTATGCGAAGAGTTGACTCATTGGAAAAGACCCTGATGCTGGGAGGGATAGGGGGCAGGAGGAGAAGGGGACGACCGAGGATGAGATGGCTGGATGGCATCACTGAGTCGATGGATTTGAGTCTGAGTGAACTCCGGGAGTTGGTGATGGACAGGGAGGCCTGGTGTGCTACGATTCATAGGGTCGCAAAGAGTCGCACACGACTGAGTGACTGAACTGAATTGAGGCCTCTCAGACATTCTTTAGGAAAGATGAGCTTTTTCTCTGACTCAATGTTGCTATAGTTGGACAGTAGATAGCCAATAAATTTATTCAAGTATGAAGTAACACAAAAAAGTAGCCATCCACTAATAAAGAAATATTTGTTGTCTAAATTGCATGATGGCAAGTCATTCTAATGTGCATAGTTGAGAATGTCTTCCTGCTTAGCAGTGTATGTTTTCCAGGCTGATGGTCAGACCCATGTGGAGTGGCAGACTGCATGCAGGTTTTGTGAATTAATGCATCAGACTCAGATTACTCCTCCAACCATATTTCTCTAATCCCATGGTCTTTAAAAACTGTCGAATGTAAAAAGCTGAAACTTATGCATGTTCTGTTATTCTACCCACTATACGAACTAGACAGACACTTGCTATCATTCATTTACATGATAAAGTCTATTCATGAATATGGTGCTGCATTTCTCTATGCCTCTAAAAATGCAGGTGTAAAAATTTCATGAACATGAATTTACTTTCAAAATTATAAATGAGCAAGAAGAAGCAATGATTTAATCAACTCCACAATGCATGTGTCAAACCAATCTGTCTTTTACAAGTGAAGTCAAAATGATTTTCGTTGCCACCTAGAGCAATAGCAATCAAAGGGAAAATTTAAGACTTTTAGTCTAATAAATTGAGAACACTTCATTATACAGCCACCACTCTAGAATACAAAAGGTGTTTTAGGGATGTTTATCAAATCTTAGAGTTAAATTGTGTGGTTTCATTTCCAGATCTGTCAGAGATTCACAGTGTGAAGAGGAAGAAGTCATTTTCATGGGAGTATTTTAAGTCTTTATTTATATTCCCAGGGCATGATACCTTGAAAGGAGAATCTATCTGTGAAATATGTTAAGCACAGAGGGAATTTCAGAGGCCAGAAATGACAGGGAATGTATGTCCTCCTTGAAAAAAGATGACATGTGTACCAACTCCTCTTCTGACATTTCCATCATGAATGCATCCCTACTAGGGATATGGGTTATTTAGTATTTTCAGCTCTGGAATGTTGTTTTCAAAATGTGTAACTTAGAGTGCTATAGGTAACTTAGAAAAGTAAGAACAAAACATCCATAATCCTATAAAATGACCCAAATATTATTACAGTCTCTGTTGATCTTTCACTAGTTTTCACTGTGGGCTTCCTAGGTAGCTCAGTGGTAGAGAATTCACCTGCCAATGCAGGAGATGCAGGTTTGATCCTTGGGTCATGAAGATACCCTGGAGAAGAAAATGACAACCCACTGAAGTATTTTGGCCTGGGATATCCCATGGACAGAGGAGCCTAGTGGGCTACAGTCCATGGGATCTCAGAGTCAGACACAACTGAGTGACTTAGCACACATGCACAGTTTTCATTGTTATACATATTTTGCAAAGCTCTACTCATATTGTATCCACAATATTGTGTCATGCCTTCATCATTTATAACAAGTATTTCTATTTTCTTATCTTCATAATTACAATTTATAATTTTAATGACTACATAATAGTCAATAAAGTCATTGCCTGATGTATGAACCCTTCCTGTACATATGAACACTTTTGTCCATATATGGGCATTTCTATGTATGAAAATTACCACTTTTTGACCCATTTTGAGATTACTATATTTCTGTTGAAATAGCAGATTCAAGCACCAAAACACAACTAGGGTCTATAAACAATTAGCAATACCTATATTCATACAATTCGAAGTTTCCATGCAACACCTAACTATCACATGAAGCACTTTAGTTTTGTTAGCAGCCTAAATAAATAAATAAATAATACTTCCTCTTGGGTCAATAATTTTCTGTCATCTTAAACACAGGGTTCAGCTAAGGTCTTTCATACTGAATTTGAAACATAAGACTCTCTCATGAGAATGTCTCTGGATCTCCATGAGCCGGTAAATGTATTAACACCAGTGTCTGTCTTCAAGGAGATCACATCCCACTGGAAAGCTAGCAAAGGAGACTGAAAAAGAATGGTGTTATCTTGGAAACCAGGAAGGGAGCTTTAATAAGAGAATGTTCATCAGTGACAGATGCCCCAGGGAGGTCACCTAAAAGGAAAAACAATCAGCACCAGTCAGTGAATAAATATTTATTCAATGTTTACTACGTGCTAGACATAATTTAGGGTTGAGTGTATTGCAGTGAACAAAGCTAAGTCTCTGCCCACAAGAAACTTATACTCTAATGGGGGCCAAAAGAAAATAAACATGTAAACAAACACAGAAAATGATTTATGGTACTAAGGGCTATGAAGAAAATAAATTGAGGATGTATTGAGATTTAGTTCAAGTGTTCAGGAGAAGTTTCTCTAAAAAGACACAATTTGTTTTGAGATCTAAAAGATCTTAAAGGCAATTCTGGATTTAATAATTAGGAAGTCTTTGATGATTTTTCAAAGTACAGTGTCAGTCAAATGGTAAGTAGAGAAGTCAGAAAGTTTTAAGGGAGTTGATGTTTAATGGGTATAAAATTTCAGCTATGCAAGATGAGTAAGTTCTAGAACTCTGCTCTACAACATAGTGTCCATACTTAACAATATAAGATTATGTACTTAAAATTTTGTTAAGAGGGTAGATCTCATTTAATTATTCTTACTGCAAACACACTAATGAAGAAAAGAAAAGAAACCAAGGAAATTTATCAAAGGAATTGATATGTCAGTTGTGATGATATCATGAGGATATGCATATGTCTAAACCAATCAAATCATATACATTAAGCATGTTTGGTTCTTTGTATATCAATTATATCTCAAAAACCTTATTATAAATAAATCTATTCTCAAAGAAATAAAAACAAAGATAAGAAGTTTCACCCTTGAAGGGGAGGGTGGAGTCAATGGATGTTTATGGTTGCTGATGCTGATTCTTTTTTAAATTTTTATTCAAAATTGAACTTATTTATAATCTCTGATGAAGTAACCAGTAGAAAGGCAGATGCTGAAAATAGGAAAAACAAACAAACAAACAATAAAGCTTGGTCCATTCTCAAGTCCCTTGAATAGAAATATTTATTCATTAAATACTGATTAAGTATTATTATTTGTTTTGTTTTTATACTTGTGCAATTTTTAATGTGACAAACACACTAAATATGTGACTGTCTGCTGACTCATTTTTCAGGGAGATTTCTGCTCATATATTAAGCTGAATTACAGCCAGGATGGATGAAGTGAAAAAAAAAATGCTAAACATACCACTTAAATATGGTGAACTGGTGGAGAGAGGTACTCTCTGCCATTTGGAGACATTCAAAAACATTATTTCTATGAAATTCTTAAAATAGAGATGCCAAATTTATGAAATATTCTTAAGAAAGTGAAAGTGAAGTCACTCAGTCATGTCCGACTCTTTGCCACCTGTGGACTGTTAGCCTACCAAGCTCCTCCATGGGATTCTCCAGGCAAGAATACTGGAGTGGGTTGCCATTTCCTTCTCCAGGGGATCTTCCCGACCCAGGGATCAAACCCAGGTCTCCCACACTTCAGGCAGACGCTTTAACCTCTGCACCACCAGGGAAGCCCTATTCTTAAGAAGTCTGAATGAAATTTGCCACACGAGAAATTCTGAGTAAAATGTAATCATACTTTTTTCCAATATCGTATTCTTTGACAAAAATTTTAAGTTTTATGCTATGTGTAATTTCTCTTTTTTAAATCACTTTTTATGGTGATAGTTTTATAAAAATATTTTCCTGAAAATGAAATAAAATGCTACAAACTGTGGTCACTCCCTAATTAGCTTATCATTTGTTGTATTAAAAAGTCAAAGTTAATCACAAAGATTATACTATAGTTATTAATTTTCTCAGCAGTCAAAGATTCTCTTCCTATAGTGGCTTTGATACTATGAATGAATACTTGCCAGGTAAAGTATTTCTTGATTGTTAAACATCACTGGTGCTTTGACCAACTTCCCTTCAACCTCTCAACGTCCCTGCCAATCATTTAACAACTGGAGAAGTTGCCCCACACAAATGCTTTAGTAAGAATAGCTCACACAAAATGAGGTGCTTGTAAATCCCTGTGTAGGCTGCACAATCTTCACAATTTTTCACAATGCATGTTCTGACAAGATGAACACATGCATCAAAGTTTTGAGCAAGTTAAATTATTTTTATAGTTTTGAGGAGATTCGTACAAATGAAGGTTTCTCAATTTTGCCATTACTGACATTTTGGGCAGCATGATTCTTTGTTGTGGAAAGCTCTCCTTTGTACTATAGGATCGTAACAGTCCTGGCCTCTACTCATTAGAGGCCAAGAGCATCTTCCCCCAATCCGCGTTATGCCAACCAACAATGTGTCTAGACATTGACAAACGGCCCCTAGATGACAAAATTTTCCCCAGTTGAGAAGCACTAGGTCAAAGAAACACATTAATGCTCTAGAGAAGATAGTTCTAGAGACATTAAAAAGTTAACACAGTATTTGTTGTAAAACGAATGCACATAATTCATTTTTACCAAATAAATTTATAGACTATGTCATAAATATGTTTTACTTAGAAAATGGATATACTTAGTCCTACAGGAGGAAAAAAACAAAACTCCTACCCTTTAATTATGAAACAGATTTATTAAATTCTCTGAAAATATAAATGTTAATATAGAGCATATTCATAGCTACTTGAGAAACTCACATTAGAGCTCCCCAAAAATATAAGCTGTGTAGTTTAATTTCCATCTACAGTAGCAATATTATCCCATGATTCAATCAAGACATGTGCATGACTGCCCTACAAGGCCCATAGATTTGAAAACTCAAATTCACAATGTAAACAATCTGAATATTTCTCTATCATATCACAACAAATCTGTATAAAGCCATCAAGCTAGGTAGCAGTAAACTATTCACAGGCAACTCATTTGGGCTCTTGAGGACTCAGGAAGAAAGTGACACTTATAGGGCCTTGATTACTCTAAGAATGACTTATTACTAATTGTCAGGGGCCAAGGATTGTGTATGTTTTGCCAGCTGAATAAAGACATCTAGCTATGAATCCTCAGCTACTCATTATGCATTCTACCCAAGTTCAGTTCAGTTCAGTTCGGTTCAGTCGCTCAGTCGTGTCCGACTCTTTGCGACCCCACGAATTGCAGCACGCCAGGCCTCCCTGTCCATCACCAACTCCTGAAGTTCACGCAGACTCGCGTTCATCGAGTCAGTGATGCCAAACAGCCATCTCATCTTCTGTCATCCCCTTCTCCTCCTGCCCCCAATCCCTCCCAGCATCAGAATCTTTTCCAATGAGTCAACTTTTCGCATGAGGTGGCCAAAGTACTGGAGTTTCAGCTTCAGTATCATTCCCTCCAAAGAAATTCCAGGGCTGATCTCTTTCAGAATGGACTGGTTGGATCTCCTTGCAGTCCAAGGGACTCTCAAGAGTCTTCTCCAACATCACAGTTCAAAAGCATCAATTCTTCAGCAATCAGCCTTCTTCACAGTCGAATTCTCACATCCTTACATGACCAGTGGAAAAACCATTGCCTTAACTAGATGGACCTTTGTTGGGAAAGTAATGTTTCTGCTTTTGAATATGCTATCTAGGTTGGTCATAACTTTTCTTCCAAGGAGCAAGCGTCTTTTAATTTCATGGCTGCATTTATCATCTGCAGTGATTTTGGAGCCCAGAAAAATAAAATCTGACACTGTTTCCACCATTTCCCCATCTATTTCCCGTGAAGTGATGGGACCAGATGCCATGATCTTTGTTTTCTGAATGTTGAGATTCAAGCCAACTTTTTCACTTACCACTTTCACTTTCAAGAGGTTTTTTAGTTCCTCTTCACTTTCTTCCATAAGGGAGGTGTCATCTGCATGTTGAGTTTATTGATATTTCTGCCAGCAATCTTGATTCCAGCTTGTGCTTCTTCCAGCCCAGCGTTTCTCATGATGTCCCTGCATATAAGTTAAATAAGCAGGGTGACAATATACAGCCTTGCCATCCTCCTTTTCCTATTTGGAACCAATGTATTGTTCCATGTCCAGATCTTCCTGATCTGCATATAGGTTTCTCAAGAGGCAAGTCAGGAGTTCTGGTATTCCCATCTCTTTCAGAATTTTCCACACTGTATTGTGATCCACACAGTCAAAGGCTTTGGCCAAAGAGGCTTTTACCCAAAGAGGAGGTCTAGTTAGCCTAACAACATAGGGGTTTTCAGAGGGCTGCTTTAAAGAAGGAACCAGGGCTATCAGAACTCAAAAGTGAAGAGCTTGCAGTCTACAAAGGGACTCATAATCACCTCATTTCCTGTGAGCTATTCCTGCCAGATGTCTCTGTGGCTGGCTTCATCCCCTGTGACTAGTAGTGTCCCCACCAGAATAGCCAGCTGTTTGAGACACAGTGAAATACAGAATACCAGCCCAACAGGGCTTTAGGGAGCTGTCCTACACATGCAGGAATCTGGGGAGCTGTGTGGACTGGTCTAGAGCAGTTTACAAGAATCTTAATTTATACATTGGTCTCAACTTCCCAGGGTCTTCCCAAGTAGTGCTAGTGGTAAAGAACCCACCTTCCAATGCAGGTTAGACATGAGAGAGACGGGTTTGATCCATGGGTCAGGAGGCTTCACTGGAGAAGGTCACGGCAACCCACTACAGTATTCTTACCTGGAGAATCCCATGGACAGAGGAGCCTGGCATGACTGAAGTGACTTGGCAAGCAGGCATGCACTGCTTCCCAACTGTGCCTTTAATTTCCAAATACCTGGTCATTTAGCAAAGATATATCTATTGTGAACATTGAAAGCTTTATTAATTGGGGTGTACTTAAATTGGGATTAAAGAGCCCCTTGATGAGGATGAAGGAGGAGAGTGAAAAAGCTGGCTTAAAACTCATTATTTAAACAAAAACAAAAACAAAAAACAACTAAGATCATGGCATCCAGTTCCATCACTTCATGGCAAGTAGGAGGGGAAAAGGGGAAGCAGTGACAGATTTCCTCTTCTTGGACTCTAAAATCATCGTGAATGATGACTGCAGCCATGAAATTAGAAGACAATTGCTTCTTGGTAGGAAAACTATGACAAACCTAAACAATGTGTTACAAAGTAAAGACACCACTTTGTCAGCAAAGGTCTGTAAAGTCAAGGCTATGGTCTTTCCAGTAGTCATGTATAGGTGTGAGAGCTGTACAATAAAGAAGGCAGAGTGCCAGAGAACTGATGCTTTGAAACTGTGATGCTGGAGAAGACTCTTGAGAGTCCCTTGGAGACTTGAGAATAGCAAGAAGAGACTTTCTTATCTCTTCTTGCTATTCTTTGGAACTCTGCATTCAGATGCTTATATCTTTCCTTTTCTCCTTTGCTTTTTGCTTCTCTTGTTTTCACAGCTATTTGTAAAGCCTCCCCAGATAGCCATTTGGTTTTTTGCATTTCTTTTCCATGGGGATGGTCTTGATCCCTGTCTCCTGTACTGTGTCATGAACCTCATTCCATAATTCATCAGGCACTTTATCTATCAGATCTAGGCCGTTAAATCTATTTCTCACTTCCACTGTATAATCATAAGGGATTTGATTTAGGTCATACCTGAAAGGTCTATCGGTTTTCCCTACTTTCTTCAATTTGAGTCTGAATTTGGTAATAAGGAGTTCATGATCTGAGCCACAGTCAGCTCCTGGTCTTGTTTTTGCTGATTGTATAGAGCTTCTCCATCTTTGGTTGCAAAGAATATAATCAGTCTGATTTCGGTGTTGACCATCTGGTGATGTCCATGTGTAGAGTCTTCTCTTGTGTTGTTGGAAGAGGGTGTTTGCTATGACCAGTGCATTTTCTTGGCAAAGCTCTATTAGTCTTTGCTCTGCTTCATTCCGCATTCCAAGGCCAAATTTGCCTGTTACTCCAGGTGTTTCTTGACTTCCTCCTTTGCATTGCAGTCCCCTATAATGAAAAGGGCATCTTTTTTGGGTGTTAGTTCTAAAAGGTCTTGTAGGTCTTCATAGAACCGTTAAACTTCAGCTTCTTCAGCTTTACTGGTTGGGGCATAGACTTGGATTACTGTGATATTGAATGGTCTGCCTTGGAGATGAACAGAGATCATTCTGTCCTTTTTGAGACTGCATCCAAGTACTGCATTTCGGACTCTTTTGTTGACCATGATGGCCACTCCATTTCTTCTGAGGGATTCCTGCCCACAGTAGTAGATATAATGGTCATCTGAGTTAAATTCACCCATTCCAGTCCATTTTAGTTCGCTGTTTCCTAGAATGTCAACGTTCACTCTTGCCATCTCTTGTTTGACCACTTCCAATTTGCCTTGATTCATGGACCTGACATTCCAGGTTCCTATGCAATATTGCGCTTTACAGCATCAGACCTTGCTTCTATCACCAGTCACATCCACAGCTAGGTATTGTTTTTGCTTTAGATCCATCCCTTCATTCTTTCTGGAGTTATTTCTCCACTGATCTCCAGTAGCATGTTGGGCACCTACTGACCTAAGGAGTTACTCTTTCAGTATCCTATCATTTTGCCTTTTCATACTGTTCATGGGGTTCTCAAGGCAAGAATACTGAAGTGGCTTGCCATTCCCTTCTCCAGTGGACCACATTCTGTCAGACCTCTTCACCATGATCTGCCCGTCTTGGATTGCCATGCAGGCATGGCTTAGTTTCACTGAGTTAGACAAGGCTGGTCAACACCAAAATCAGATTCATTATATTCTTTGCAGCCAAAGAAGGAGAAGCTCTATACAGTCAACAAAAAAAGACCAGGAGCTGACTATGGCTCAGATCATGAACTCCTTATTACCAAATTCAGACTGAAGTTGAAGAAAGTAGGGAAAACCACTAGACCATACAGGTATGACCTAAATCAAATCTCTTATGGTTATACAGTGGAAGTGAGAAATAGATTTAAGGGCCTAGATCTTATAAATAGAGTGTGTATGAACTACAGAATGAGGTTCGTGACTATCTCCTGGGTCAGGAAAATCCTTGGGAGAAGGGAATGACTACCCATTCCAGTATTCTTGCCTGGAAAATTCCATGAACAGAGGAGACTGGCAAGCTACAGTCCATGGGGTCCCAAAGAGTTTTTCACAGCTTAGTGACTGAACAACAAAACGTACATTTTGGTCAAACTAGCCAACTCTGCATATATAAAATTGGCTTCTTTTCGAAATGCTTCTAAAGTTTTGTCATTAATCGCCACAAATAAAATCAACCTTAAGCCTGAGATTTAGCCCTTGAATTATGTGCAAATGAATTTAAGTTCATCCAGATATACTGGAACCAAATTTTCAAATCTGTATAAATTACAAGGCAACAACACTTGGCCTTTGGGAAGGATCCAGTAACCAGGGTGTGTTGCTAAGCTTTGGTGCTTGTTGGAAACAATGTGCATTGATTAAACTTCACCTCAAGCAGTCCAGCCACTTCCTTTCTCCCTTCTTCCCTGTTGCTCCCCTGTCCCTATTGTAAGTTCTCAACACCCTTAAGCACATTCTCTGATCACGACTCTTTAACACCTAGAATTTTAACTGTTTTTACATACACTTGGCTGTGAGCTCTGTGAGGGCAGAGGTATTGTCTTACTTTTTGACACCTGGCATAGCGTCTGATACTTAGTAAGAAGTTGTTAAGTGATGGTTGAACTATTTAAGTGAACTGTACTTTTATGCCTGAGTCCTTTGGCACAGGCAAAACTTTCTATTTTATACATCTCATTTTACATCTCAGTTCAAAGACTCAGGGGAGAAAGAAATATCATGTTTATTATTTTTGATACTTCAGCTTATAAGTATCATTCTCCTAATATGGCAGACACCAATTCAGAGATTTCTACCACTTTCCCAGGGTGTAGTGTCAAAGTTTCTGTGTTCATGTGTTTGCTTGAGGTCATCTTACTAACCATATTTTTAGCATCTTTTGAGACAGTCAACTTCCTGACTTCCCATTGCAACTGAGAACTCTTAGTGCCCATCCTCAAGGCTTTTTCATTCCAAAGAGCTCTTTTTTCAAGTTCTAGGGCACACTGAAATCATGTCACATTTCATATTCTTCATTCTGGGGTATAGAAAATTCCCTGTGGTGTTTAAGCATTGCTTTGCTGAAGTCTGGCCACCTCCACCAGTTTTACCAGGAGAATGGAGGATGCATTGACCACTATGCTCATATTGACTTGCCTTTTCTTTTGGACTGAAAAATTTTGTGTCTTAAGAACACAAAAGCTTTGCATTAATTCATGGGGGATCTTCTGGAATCTTTTGAATATGCCCTGTTTTTTTTTCCTCTCAATTTCCCCTGTATGGGGAAACCCCTTCTGTCTCCTGTTTCTCCTGTAACATTCCTTTATTGAGACCTAGGCATAGAGAGGCCCAGCTCAGGGAATGTATGGGAAGGGCCAAGGTAGCCGTGGATCAAGCTACAAACAAAACTTTGAGATTTAAGTCCTTATCCATTAAAAAAAATATTGTTGTCATTTTTCTAGCTCTGTAGTTCCCACTAGGGGTGATTTTGCACCCATCCTTCAGGAGTATTTGGGGATTTTTGGAGACATTTTTGGTCGTTACAACTGAGTGGGGGAGGCGAGTGGTTGGTGTTATTGACATCCAGTGAGTACAGATCAGAAACACTCATAAACATCCTAAATTGCACAGGACAAAACAGCCTCCCACAAAGAAATATCTGCCACAGCACGTCAATATTGACAAAAGTAAAACAAACAAACAAACAAACAAACACAACAACAACAACAACAAAAAAACAAACCAACTTTGCAGCTTGTTCCTTAATATTTTGTCTAAAGAGATTTGGGGTGTTTTCCAGCTATAAAAGGATGCATGTTTTGGCAAACCAACAGCTCTTTCTTACCATAATAGGTAAGTAAGGGAAGGAATAAGAAGCAGATATGAAGAGCTTATTCTGTGTTGGGCATTATGATCAATTTACATTTTTGCTATATTTACTACTCCTATAAAACAGTATGAAAAGTTAGGATAGCTATTTCCATTTTCAGAGTTAGAAAAGAAAACTGAGTTTCATAAAAAATAAACAATGGATCCAGATCACAGTATCTAAAAGAAGCTGAGCAAAACTTAACTACCAGACTGTATGACTTCAGAACTGATGTAATTTCCACATCAACAAGGAGATCTCCTGATCCATGTATCTTTTTTCTCCAACTTTATCAAAATATAATTGATATTTAACATTATACATGTTTAAGTTATACAATATGTTGATCTAATCTACTTATAGATTGCAAAATGATTACAACCATAGTGTTAGCTAACACCTCCATCACCTCACATAATTACCATTTCTCTTTTGTAGTGAGAACATTTAAGATCTCTCTTAGTATCTTTCACATGTATAACACAGTGTTGTTAGCTATAATCACTAGGCTGTACACTGGATCCCCAGAACTTACATTTTTATAACTGGAAGTTTGGATACTTTGACCAGCATCTCATTTTCCCCACCCACTACCTCCTAGTAACCACTGATCTACTCTTTATTTGTATGTATTTGGCTTTATTTGATTCCACATACAGCATATAATACAGTTTTTATCTCTGTCTGTCTGATTTATATCACTTAGCATAATACTCTAAGTCAATCCCTGTTGCTACAAATGGCAAGATTTTCTTCTTTCCATTGAAGGACACTTTCAATATCTTGGCTGCCATGAATAGTGCTACAATGAACATAGGAGTGCAGATATCACTTTAAGATGCTGTTTTCATTCCCTATGAGTATATACCTAAAAGTGGGATTGCTGTACAATACATATTAATAGTTCTATTTATATTTTTAAATTTTGAGGCATTTCCATACTGTTTTCAATAGTTGTTGTTGCTCAGTGGTGTCCGATTCTGCGACCCCATGACATGTATGATGTAAGGCTTCCCTGTCCTTCATCATCTCCCAGAGTTTGCTCAAACTCCTGTCCATTGAGTGGGTGATGCCATCCAACCATCTCATTCTCTTTTGCCCCCTTCTCCTCCTGCGTCAATCTTTCCCAGCATTAGGATCTTTTCCAATGAGTCAGCTCTTCACATTAGATGGCCAAAGTATTGGAGCTTCAACTTCAGCATCAGCCTTCCCAATGAATATTCAGGAATGACTTCCTTTAGGATTGACTGGTTTAATATCCTTGCAGTCAAAGGGACTCTCAAGAGTCTTCTCCAGCACCACAATTCAAAGGGATCAATTCTTCTGCACTCAGCCAAGTAATAACATGAATCCTCATGAACCCATTAACCTGAGAACACTGTCAAAGCAATTAAATTTCCCAGTGTATCCTTATAGTCTTACCTTGCTGCCCTTAGATACCAACTTTTTCTTTCTTTCTATCATTTGACCACACTGCCTGACCAGGAATAGAACCTGCACCTTCAGCAGTGAAAGCACAAATCATAATCACTGGACTGCCAAGGAATTCCTGATACTGATTTAAAAAATTCCTTTGATTTTCACTAATTCTTTACCCCAGAAGTTTGTGTCATTCAGTTTAACCGCTCAGTCATGACTCTTTGCGACCCCATGAATTGCAGCACTCCAGGCCTCCCAGTCCATCACCAACTCCTGGACTTCACTCAAATTCACTTCCAATGAGTTGGTTATGCCATCCAGCCATCTCATCCTCGGTCGTCCCCTCCTCCTCCTGACCCAATCCCTGCCAGCATCAGAGTCTTTTCCAATGAGTCAACTCTTCCCATGAGGTGGCCAAAGTATTGGAGTTTCAGCTTTAGCATCAGTCATTCCAATGAACAACAAGGACTGATCTCCTTCAGAATGGACTGGTTGGATCTCTTTGCAGTCCAAGGGACTCTGAAGAGTTTTCTCCAACACCACAGTTCAAAAACATCAATTCTTAGGCACTCAGGTTTCTTCACAGTCCAACTCTCACATCCATACATGACCACAGGAAGAAACCATAGCCTTGACTAGATGGACCTTAATTATCAAAGTAATGACTCTATTTTTGAATATGCTATCTAGATTGGTCATAACTTTTCCTTCAAGGAGTAGCGTCTTTTAATTTCATGGCTTCAGTCACCATCTGCAGTGATTTTGGAGCCCACAAAAATAAAGTCTCACACTGATTCCACTGGTTCCCCATCTATTTCCCATGAAGTAATGGGACCAGATGCCATGATCTTCGTTTTCTGAATATTGAGCTTTAAGCCAACTTTTCCACTCTCTTCTTTCACATTCATCAAGAGGCTTTTTAGTTCCTCTTCACTTTCTGCCATATGGGTGGTGTCATCTGCATATCTGAGGTTATTTATATTTCTCCCAGCAATCTTGATTCCAGCTTGTGCTTCTTCCAGCCCAGCATTTTTCATGATGTACTCTGCATAGAAGTTAAATAAACAGGGTGACAATATATAACCTTGATGTACTCCTTTTCCTATTTGGAACCAGTCTGTTCCTGGTTTAGTTCTAACTGTTGCTTTCTGACCTGCATATAGGTTTCTCAAGAGACAGGTCAGGTGGTCTGGTATTCCCATCTCTCTCAGAATTTTCCACAGTTTATTGTGATCCACACAGTCAAAGGCTTTGGCATAGTCAATAAAGCAAATGTTTTTCTGGAACTCTCTTCTTTTTTCCATGACCCAGCAGATGTTGGCAATTTGATCTCTGGTTCCTCTGTCTTTTCTAAAACCAGGTTGAATATCTGGAAGTTCATGGTTCACATACTGCTGAAGCCTGACTTGGAGAACTTTGAGCTTTACTTTACTAGTGTGTGAGATGAGTGCAATTGTGTGGTAGTTTGAGCATTCTTTGGCATTGCCTTTCTTTGGGATAGGAATGAAAACTGACCTTTTCCAGTCCTGTGGCCACTGCTGTTTTCCAAATTTTCTGGCATATTGAGGGCAGCACTTTCACAACATCATCTTTCAGGATTTGAAACAGCTCAGCTGGAATTCCATAACCTCCCTAGCTTTGTTTGTAGTGATGTTTTCTAAGGCCCACTTGACTTCACACTCCAGGATGTTTGGCTCTAAGTGAGTGATCACACCATCCTGATTATCTGGGTCATGAAGACTTTTTTGTACAGTTCTTTTGGGTATTCTTGCCACCTCTTCTTAATATCTTCTCCTTCTGTTAGGTCCATACTATTTCTGTCTTTTATCAAGCCCACCTTTGCATGAAATGTTTCCCTGGTATCACTAATTTTCTTGTAGAGATCTCTAGTCTTTCCCATTCTGTTGTTTTCCTCTATTTCTTTGCACTGATCGCTGAAGAAGGCCTTCTTATCTCTCCTTGCTATGCTTTGGAACTCTGCATTCAGATGCTTATATCTTTCCTTTTCTCCTTTGCTTTTCACCTCTCTTCTTTTCACAGCTATTTGTAAGGCTTCCCCAGACAGCCATTTTGCTTTATTGCATTTTTTTTCCATGGGGATGGTCTTGATCCCTGTCTCCTGTACTGTGTCATGAACCTCATTCCATAGTTCATCAGGCACTCTATCTATCAAATCTAGGCCCTTAAATCTATTTCTCACTTCTGCTGTATAGTCATATGGGATATGATTTAGGTCATACCTGAATGGTCTAGTGGTTTTCCCTACTTGCCCCAATTTCAGTCTGAATTTGGTAATAAGGAGTTCTTGATCTGAGCGACAGTCAGCTCCTGGTCTTGTTTTTGCTGACTGTATAGAGCTTCTCCATCTTTGGCTACAAAAAAATATAATCAATCTGATTTTGGTGTTCACCATCTGGAAATGTCCATGTGTAGAGTCTTCCCTTTTGTTGTTGGAAGAGGGTATTTGCTATGACCAGTACATTCTCTTGGCAAAACTCTATTAGCCTTTGCCCTGCTTCATTCCACATTCCAAGGCCAAATTTGCATGTTACCTCAGATGTTTCTTGACTTTCTACTTTTGCATTGCAGTCCCCTATAATGAAAAGGGCATCTTTTTGGGGTGTTAGTTCTAAAAGGTCTTGTAGGTGTTCATAGAATTGTTCAACTTTAGGTTCTTCAGTGTTACTGGTTGGGGCATAGCCTTGAATTACTGTGATATTGAATGGTTTGCCTTGGAAATGAACAGAGATCATTCTGTCGTTTTGAGATTGCTTCCAAGTACTGCATTTTGGACTCTTTTGTTGACCATTATGGTTACTCCATTTCTTCTAAGGGATTCCTGTCCACAGTAGTAAATATAATGGTCATCTGAGTTAAATTCACCCATTCCAGTCCATTTTAGTTCACTGATTCCTAGAATGTCAATGTTCACTCTTGCCATCTCCTGTTTGACCACTTCTAATTTGCCTTGATTCATGGAACTAACATTCTAGGTTCCTATGCAATATTGCACTTTACAGCATCAGACCTTGCTTCTATCACCAATCACATGCACAGCTGGGTATTGTTTTTGCTTTGGCTCCATCCCTTCATTCTTTCTGGAGTTATTTCTCCACTGATCTCCAGTAGCATATTGGGCACCTACTAATCTGGAGAGTTCCTCTTTCAGTATCCTATCATTTTGCCTTTTCATACTGTTCATGGGATTCTCAAGGCAGGAATACTGAAGTAGTTGCCCATTCCTTTCTCCAGCAGACCACATTCTGTCAGACGTCTCCATCATGACTTGCCCATCATGGGTGGCGCCACACGGCATGGCTTCGTTTCACTGAGTTAGACAAGGCTGTGGCCTGTGTGATTAGATTGACTAGTTTTCTATGGACCTTGATTTCTAAGGAGTGGTGGCTGCATGGGCCCAGGAGCGCCAAGAGGAGCTCCTCCATGTTCAAGGTCAGGAGGGGTGGCAGTGAGGAGATACTCCTCATCCGAGGTGACGAGCAGTGGCTGTGGTTTGCTGGAGCAACCATGTAGAGATACCCTACGTCCAAGGTAAGAGAAACCCAAGTAAGACGGTATGTGTTGTGAGAGGGCATCAGAGGGCAGACACACTGAAACATGTCATTAGTTTTGCTTAATTTTTAAGGTTATAAAAATGGGAAGAAATTTACATTTCTTCTGTAGTTTTCTTTGTTCACTCAAAATGCTTGTGACTTCCATCAATTTTCCTGTGTGTACTTGCAGTTCTTTTTTCCCCTGATGTATACTGCAGCTAAGTCACTTCAGT
>SJXQ01007024.1:12946-75101 GCA_006408695.1 Aepyceros melampus | reverse complement strand
CATCAGTTTGGGCTAAATGGTTTTTATTCACGACCCCTCTCCTGACCTTATCTCTCCAGCTGTCTGAATCCTGCTGCATATGTATTTTCATCTGACATGTGACATGAACCCACCACCTCTGAGCTTGTATAAACCCCTTACTCCATCTCTTTCTCCTGAATCATTCCCAGGTCATCAGTACTGACCACTACAGCACTCATTACTAAAAGCTCAGATTTATATTTTAATCCTTTGAGCTCTTCCTCTAAATGTCCTGGTGTCAAATTCTTAATTTTTCTTCTTGTTCCCTTCTCCAAAGGCTCAACCTTTCCTCCCACCTTTTTGAAGCTGATAATTTCCACTTGTTTGCCTTGAGGCATCCTGGCCTTACCTGGGTCACTCCTAAATTGGGAGCAGCATCCTTCCAGCAGGGCACATGGTAGCAGCCAGGGCCCCTCCCTTTACCACGGGGCTTCAGATTATTCTTCCTGACACACTTCTGGGATCCTGCCATCCTCATTCTCAGATACAGAACAAGCCTTTCGGTTGCCCACTGCATAAAGGCCATCATCCTCCCCTGTCAGTCAAGGTCAAGCAGAAGCTGGCCTCAGGCACTTTCTCAGACAGATCAACAGTGCTCCTGTACACTCGCCCTCGGGATGAAGTCAGCTGGAACTTCCTGCAGGAACTTGAGCAGATGCTCTGACTCCTCTCATATCAGCACCACTAGCACCCACGGTAGCATCCTGACATCAATCACACTTTTGCTCATGTTCCAGGTCTGGTGATGGTGACCGCCTCTGTGAAGCATGTTCCATGAAGCATGCTCCCCTCCATGAAGCATGTTCCATGAAGCATGCTCCCCTCCATGAAACATGTTCCCCTCCAAGAAGCATGTTCCATGAAGCATGCTCCCCTCCATGAAGCATGTTCCATGAAGCATATTCCCCTCCATGAAGCATGTTCCATGAAGCATGCTCCCCTTCATGAAGCATGTTCCATAAAGCATGTTCCCCTCTATGAAGCATGTTCCATAAAGCATGTCCCCTCTATGAAGCAAGTTGCATTTGTGCCTATTAGAAGCGCCTTCTCAGTTTGTTGCAGCAGAAAGGCAAAGGCTGTGTTATCAGCCGTACCTAGAACCGAACTATGGCCCCATCACTCAACAAGCAGGTAATGGGTGATTCCTCTGAATCTTAGTTTTTTAAACAGTGAAAGAGGCAAATGCTACCCACCTTACCAAATTCACACAAACACTAAATGGGACCATGGGTATAAAAATATCTAATGCCCCTAGTACATTTCAGACACAATAAACACCACTCTGCTATCCCTCATCCATAGCACTCTATATTCTTTATTACTTCACTTGGGCATACACATTTTTATAATGTACTGCCATCCCAAAACAATTACAGTGCCACAGAATAATTAAACCTGTTTTATTTTGAAAATTGGTGGAGAGGGGAAAACAAATACAGCAGAATGAATTTGAAGTCATGGCATACTGGGGAAATGGTTTAACATTTATTTCTATGTGAATTAATGCTTCAAAAAATCCTATAAATAAATTATGACAACTATGACCTGCTGGTATTTATACATCTGCTTATACTCTTTCTTTTTTTTTTTCAAATAACTGAATGAATTTGATAAAGCTACTCAAGTGAAGCATATAACATCCCCTTAAACCTATAAATCCACTCTGGGTTCCAGAAATGGACCCGTGTCATTTAACAAAAGAAGAAAGCACAGGGAGTGAATTTGCAGTCAACACAGGTAACTGATGAGTGGAGGGCTCAGCATAAAGTAAATTATGGTAAGCAATGAGCACCTTCCCATCAGTAATCGTGACCTGGACCATACGATAGTATCTTTAGAAGGAGCAATAACTCTTGCTTCTGGAGGATGCTACGTCACTAGGAGTGAGCTCTCTAGTCACCTTCGACTCCTGTCATCTCATAGCTGAGGTCACAGCTTCACAGGTAAAGACACTGAAGGACACACACACCCAAGCCACCACAGCCTCCTGATGTGTGTGCGCTTCTACACGGATACCAAATAGAACTCCGCATCACCCTTCACATTTCTGCTCACAACTTCTGATTCTTTCCCATTGAACAACACTATCTTTGGAAAGTAGTGAATTAGAAAATGCACACAGAATAACATTACCATACTGTCTCCAGTCTGCAGTAGGGGGTAAGCGCCTCCACAGAATAAGATTGTTGAGATGATTTAGGTAGGAAGGCAGGGAGTGGAAGCCTTTCTGGTTGTACCACACCTAAAAGAGAAAGATAACTTAATGGCCCTCATGAAATTAGTTCTTAAGTCTATTCATAAGATGTTCTCACATATAAGGAACATGTATAAATTTGCCTCTCCAGCACCTGAACACAGGTCTCCATGTAATGGTCCTTCATGGCTGACAGTGAGCAGTGAATTCCAGCCTGCTAATTTTATATTTATCTCCAGCATATAATTTATAGCTAAAAATAGATTAATTTTCCCCAGAACAAATGTGAGTGTTGCTCTATAATTATATTCTCACAGCAAAAAAAGGAATCTAAGCCCATTCGTTTTTTTTTCCTTTCTCCATCGGTAAGCTAATGAAATCTGACCTGCAAATTAAAAGCACAGAAATGATTAAAAAAAAATGATGACTCTCAAATTAATAACTGAATGTGGAACATTATTCCTCAAAATAAATTGAAGTGAACATTTGCTGAGCATGGAGAATAAAGCAGCAGGCCCGTCAGACAGGAGGAAGGTGAAGGAGAAAACAGGAGACAGACAATGTTATTAAAATTGAAATAAGAAGTAGCATAAAAAATACTAATTGAACCATCAGTATCTATATCTCACAATATTGATATTTTAATGAAAAGAATTTTAATACACTCACTGGAATGCTGGTGAGTGTCTTTAAGAGATAATGAATCAACCAGCAAATTTTGATCTTAATTCAAGTTCATTTCTCTAGATGACACTGCCTTTTGTGACAATCTTCTTTGTGGAATTATAGCTGCTCCCTCGCTGGTTTCTACTTGGAGGAAGCTGTGCAGATTCTCACAGTTTGTGCAAAGTAAGGCCAAATCTCTGGTCCCTGGGCTTCCAACCCATTCCCCTCCCCAACCCCATCACAGGGTGACGAGTTGTCTCCACCAGGGTCCTGAGTTCATGGGGGGAACTAAGTATCTAGTGACAGGCTCATGAACATGCCTTTCTCTGCAGGACAGTGGCCCAACTCATTTTTGGAAGCCCACCTCACTGAGTGATTAACGAGGCAGAAGCTTGCCCTGTGTCACAGCAGCTGCCATTACACACCCCCGTCTTCAAATACTTTCATGCTGCTGCTGCTGCTAAGTCGCTTCAGTCGTGTCCGACCCTGTGCGACCCCACAGACGGCCTCCTACCAGGCACCCCTGTCCCTAGGATAGGTTCAGGGAAACCCTTAGCAGTCACTCTTTCCAACTCCAAGAAGGAAGAAATTCTGCTCAAGACTGACTATCCACAGACCCAGGACAACCTGTTGATGCCCTCGGCGGTGCTCAAGTGGATCTGAGACTGGTAACAGAAAAATCCACAGACTCACAAATGGGTGTAATTCAGACACAGGATTCTGAAAAGTGGGGGGAAGCGTGGGTTCCCTTCACAGGGCAGCCCACCCCGCCCTTCACTGAGATTACTTACCAGAGGGTATCTGCCCCCGTTCTGTACCCAACACAGGGACCCCAGTCTGCAGGACCCCCCAAGTCCACCTCTCACCACCCCCACCCTCAAACACACACACACAGATGTGCTAACACACAGGGACTAGCTTTGCTTCTGGATACAATGACATAAAATGCAAGACTGCTAAAGTTGAAGGACATACAGTAGAAAACCTCTGCTGTGGATGGGAACCACAGTCCATGGCCTGGCCCCCCCACCACCGGTCTTGGCTCCATTAACTGCTTAACTGGAGGAAAAAACATGAAAGCCAAGGGTGCTCTCTGCCCTAGACGTGGTGCCTTCAAATTAGTGTGTTTGAAATTTTGTTTTAAAAGCAAGGTGACATTTTTCTCAGCTTAGAAATGACACTGTACACGAAAATTCCATAGTGGTCCGTGACCAAGACACCGTACATCCAATGTGAGGCCTTGGGTTCGATCTTTGGTTGGAGAACTAGGATCCCATCTGCCTCATGGTTTGGCAAAAAAATTTTTTCATCTTTAAAAATGAATTGATTGATTAAAATAAAACAGCAACAAGGATTTACTGTATAGCACAGGAAACTGCATTTAAAAAAAACAGTGTACAAAAGCACAAACCAAAGTGGGGTAGCTGGGGGGGTGTGGGGTACCCCAAAGCCTGGGCGTCTCGCCCGCTCTTTCCCATCAGCTTCAGCTTCTATGTTGGGTCGAGTTCATGCTCCGTTTCTCCTCTACCTGGGGCTATGGATCTCCAACCTGGCCTCAGCCCCTGTGCCTCCAGGCAGCCACCAGGACTGAGTCTCCACCATCATTCCAGTTGAGACCAGCAGCTGACAAACCTCTCCACTCAGGGACACAGTCTCCAGGCCAAAGGTCAAGAGGGCTGCCTCATGATCAAAACCAAGTCAGGTGTGGCCGTGAAACTTGGTGATGCTTGCTGAGGGAGGGGTGGTGCCCAATAACCCTCTCAGGGGACAGAGTAGCTTCCAGGGACCTAAGGGGTATAACCCTGAGGACCCTGATGTCCTAAAATGCTCGTTAACCATAGAGGGTGCAACCTGTCCTAATAGGAGCCACAATGTGGCCTGAAGACCTCAGTGAGATGATGACACGCCAGGGTTCGTCCACAGGGCCAGGTCAGAGGGCAGAGGGTGCTGCCATGTTGGCCCCTGAGGACTCCAGCCCTGCTCTCTGCAGGCAGGAGGCCAGTGAGGAGCTGCTCCGTTAGCCTGAGTCTAGATACTGAGAACATGGCCACAGGGACAGTGCCAGGGGACTGGGTGGGATCTATTCAGGGAACCTCCCCACCGGAGGGAGACTCAGCATTCTGTGCAGAGTGCAGCCCCCAAAGCCCCGCCCAGCTCCATGACGGCCAGCTGCTGACGGTCCTGACGACCCTGGTGTCACTTTTGGGACAGATGACAACATACAGAGTTCAAGGAACAATTTGAACATCATTTCAGTTCTACTACAAACTGGCTTTTGCTTGGGAGAGATTTTATAAATTCTTTTAATTAAGCGATAGATGCTTCATGATGATCTTAAATAAGTTGGGGGACTTCCTTCCCTGCTGGTCTCTAAGTCAGGATCAATAAATCCCATAGCTGAAGGAGGAAGTTAACCTCCTTTAAGGAACACATCATGACACCTTAAAACAGACCTTTCATGTCAGGATTCCCAGGAACAGTTCCTCAGAAAGGCAGCTAGTTACTGTAAGGAAAAAAAAAATCTCTGGATGGATATTCAAATGTGTAAAAGTATACATGAGACAGAACAGAATGAATGCTAAACACCAAGAGGGGAGTGTGTTTAGCCTTTTTAACTGAAGTGTATACATTCTAGAGGGGCTCCCTGGTGGCTAAGAGGTAAAGAATCCACCTGCCAATGCAGGAGACTCGGGTTTTATTGCTGGATCGGAAGATCCCGTGGAGAAGGAAATGACAACCCACTCTAGTATTCTTGCCCGGGAAATCCCATGGACTGTAGCCCTTCAGGCTCCCTCTGTCCATGGGGTTGCAAAGAGCTGGACAGAACTTAGTAACTGAACAACAACAGAATACATTCTAAAGGGTGTTTAACTAAACCAGCTGAACACTCAAGATGTGAATGAAATCAATCATAAAGGTTCCATGAGAGATATTCTAAAATATGATGAATTTTAAGTATCATGCCTATTCATATGCAAATTTCCCATTTTCTCCTCAAAAAGACTGTGAAAATCATAAACTCTATGGTCTTATGAATGTACCCCAAAGGCCAAAGTAAAAGGCTGGTGGTTAATTATCGAGAGGTTAATGTAATAATTTGACATGACATCAACCACCAACAATGCCATAGGAATTTGAGACACCAGATGCCCTTTAGAGTCCAGGGCAGACTCATGATCATTGAGCTCCCTGAAAAGAGGCTCTCTCCCCAAAGGGCTGGAAACTTGCACGCCTGAGTACAGCAAAGTCCAGTCAAACAACATCAGAAGCTGCAGAAGTCACTGCTCAAACACGTTGATACAGAAGGCAAACAAGGAGGAAAAAGAGCAGGTGTCAGGGAGACACAGGATGCTGAGCCCTCGTCACAAGAGCAGAGACACAGGAGAGCTTTGGCTGCCCTGCCCCAGACCCTAGAAGCACAGACAGGACGCTCCACTGTCAACAGGAGGCTTGGTATTCACACAGATTAGAAACTTAAAATGTTCTCGGAGGAAATCAGCAGATTCCTCCTAAAAACTGGGTTTATTTTACTAACAGTCACATCATGTGTTCAAAAAGCCAGCAAAGGTATTTTAGATTATTTTTCTATCAAGCTATGAATCTTGATCTTTTCATCTTAAGCTACAAATCTTTCCCTGTGTGTGGCCTGCAGCATGAGAGAGACTTGAACAAACTTCAGTTGAAATGAGGGATGTCTGAACAGTCTACACAGGGACCGGAACTTTTCATCAGGGATTACATTGTGAAATATGACTATTAAAACTTTTCTCTGTGATTACATTGTGAAGTATGAATGTTAACACTTTCACCAGGGATTACATTGTTAAAAACCTGTCAAGCACCTTTATTTCACTGAATAATCCTTCAACAGGCATAAGCCTGGATCCTGAAAAGCTTTTCCATGTCACCATGAACCACGAAAGGCCCCACAACAAGGCAGAGACATTTCATCGGTGATATGACAGGTTTACAAGCAGATGCCACTCCCAGGTAGCTCAGTGGTAAAGAATCCGGCTGCCAATGCAGGAGACTCAAGAGACATGGGTTTGATCCCTGGGACAGGGAAATCCCCTGGAGTAGGTAACCTGCTCCAGTATTCTTGCCTGGAGAATCCCATGGGCAGCAGAGCCTGGAGAACTATAGTCCATGGGGTTGCAGAGAGTCGGACACGACTGAGCAACCAACACGCACACACACACACACACACACACATACCACTCCCACGACTTATTCTTTCCCAATTTCTCTCAAAATCGGGACCAAAACCAGACTATTCCCCAAGACTATATCACCGAGACTGCGAGCTTCAAATCTTTCCCATCTTAAGGTTGTACCAACCTCTGTCCTTAGGGAAACCTGTCCTGATTCCCTGCCTCTGAGTTCCTTGGCGGTTAACAGGGTAAGGGTGGTACTGGTGGGTAAGGGGGTCTTTCCTGGCCACTCTCGGTAACGCCAGAGGGATTTTCCTCATTCACAGGGCCAGACCTGGAGAGCTTAGAGACCCAGCCCCTGCCTGCCCACCACTCTGGCTCCATCCAGTCACCAGGAAGAAAAGGAATCCATCGGGTTGACCCAAAAATTGGTTCAGAACGTTACAGGAAAAACCCGAATGAACTTTTTGGTGAATAAATGCACATATCAAGATCACTGTCATCCTGCTGCTGCTGCTGCTGTGGCTAAGTCCCTTCAGTCATGTCCAACTTTTTGCAACCCTATGGAATGTAGCCCACCAGGCTCCTCTGTCTGTGGGATTCTCCAGGCAAGAATACTGCCGTGGGTTGCCATGCCCTCCTCCAGGGAATCTTCCCAACCCAGGGATAGAAACTGCATGTCTTCCGTCTCCTGCACTGACAGGCAGATTCCTTACCACTTGCACCACCTGGAAAGCCCCACCCTGATGATAAGTATCTTTAAAAGCAGATTACTTTCCTTATTCGCTCTAGGTCTATCCAGTGAATTCCCATCTTAACAAAAAACAGTGACCTATTTCATATATTTCTATATAGCCTAAAGGAAACGACTCATTTTCTCTTTCAAAAGAATGCTCACATACAACTGGCTGTGTTTCAGGGTAACAAACATTGGTATTTGGTTTAATTTTGCCTTTACCCACAAAGATATTTACACAGCAAGTTTCCCTGAATGCTTTCCAAAACAAGAAAAAAAAAAGAAAAAAGGAAAGACTGTACCTTTGCCAGATTTTGGGGTTTTGACATATTTGAATTTGTGTCTTGAACTTGATTGGGGATTTGCACTCCAAAAGACCATCCTCCAAGCCTGGGGAAGTAAACAAAGGGTCAGGCAGCACCAGGCCCTCCTAATGGAGGGCATCCCCCACCCACCACACCACACCACAGGCCATAAAACAGTGGCTGAGGAACTTCCAGGCTCTGGGTCGCAGCCCCCCAGGGTCAGCCTGCTGCGGGATGCAGCCTGGCCCCAGGCAGGTATCCGAGGAGGGCGCTGTTTAAACAGCAGGGATGGATGAGATCACCCTCTCCTCACCCACGTTAGAGTACGAGCCTCTCAGCACTCACCACGGTGTTAGGATACAGGCCCCATGCAGGACTTTGCTGTGCCCGCCAGCCCTGCTGGTGTTCTCATTAATGGCCATTCTCCTAAAAACCAGCTTTCAGTACCCCTTAGTCTGTCCTGCTCCTGAGTCAGCCTGTTTTGAACTGGTCTCTCTTCTTCCTCTCGCTTCTTTCACTCTCTGTGCACACCCTGCATCCTGCAGGAAGGCATCCCTGGCTACCTCAATTGGGGTGAACCTCCTTCTCTTTGGGGTTCTCACACCTTAATTTCCATTTCTTGTGCTGATTGCTATGCTGGGCCTTAACTGTCTTTTTTGCCAGTTCATCTCTTATACAGCTCTGTGACTTTCTCCTGGGATGTGGGGTGAATTTTCTCTCCATATCCCGTGGGTTATATAGTGTATTTAGCACTTATGAAGCTTCTAAAAATATTGGACATTAGAAATAAAAACACATACTAAACTTTGTTTCCCAGTCTCTGGATAAAAGGAGATTAAAACAACAAATTTCAGCTGTTGTGCCTGGACTTTGAGCAGAAATTTGGGGCAAAAGAATAAGGATAGATTTCCACTCAGCTCAATTTAATTCAATCATTAATTTCAGAGACTCAAGTATTCATTGATTGATTCATTCATTTTGTATACCAGATACTATTCTAAGTCCTGGGCACACAAGCGCCCACCTTGAAAAATCAGAGATTCCTGGATGTGTTTAAAGGCACAACTGGTGGACAGCAGGGGCCAGAGATGGTCCGGGAAGCATCAGAATGAAAGAGGGCCTGGGATAGGGTGGGAGGATGTTCTAGGCATCGCAGACACCCCACGCAATGATGCTTTTGTGTCGGGTGGGGAGGTCTCAGGACATTTGATGGAATAGTGAGTATGACTGCAATTTAAAGCAATGAGCAGCTCATCCCTATCCTCTCATCTAGACTCCCCCTCTTAGGCTCAAGGAAATGCAGCACAGAATAAAAGCTTTCCTCAAAATCTCCTAAGAGGGACTTCAGGATACCGTGGAGAGCTTCCCTCATTATGCTGTGAACGTCTCAGGGCTTATCCTCTAAAGCAGTCAAGCTGCTTCTGGCTCCCCCAGGTGACACTCCGTGAACATGACTCCCCCACTCCCCCGGGGGCCAGAGTCAGCAGGAGGAACCTGATTAAGTTCTGCAGCACTGCTTCGGAATTTTTATGAGTTATCAAGGTTAGCAGGAGACTTCTGAGCACTGAAGAACATCAGCATTTGAAATGATCAGATTTCCTAAGTAACTCTGAGAACAGGGAAGATACAGCAGAGGTTTCAAACCCACCTCGGTTTTTCCGTCGGCGCCAGCAAATACTCCTCCAGCGGGAGGCCAGAGAGGTTGAGAAGCCGGTGTCCCAGGCGGTTGGTCAGGTAGGGAGCCCTGGTGCTCGCATTGGGGCACTTCTGCAATCATTTCCAAAGATGGGAAGTAGAAGCTCGTTCACAACCCACATGCAGGTTTCCGATACTACTTAAGTAAAGCAAACGTGACTCTTCTCTGCTCCCACTTTTTCAGTGACTCATCAATGGCCTTTTATATGTTCTGATTCCTCATGTCTCTCTTAAGAGTCACCTACATTTGAGAATCATACCGGAATTCCACTGCAACCTTTGCCATTAGTTACACTGAGGGACTTCCAATTCTTTCCTGTATATAAGTTGGGCAGATAGGAAAGAACTCAAAAGGGAAAATACATTTTCACTGGGGTCATCTTGCATGTGATGAAGCACCAAGAGAGTCAGAGGATGTTAAGTGAGAAAATTGAAAAGAATGTGTTTCTTCCTAAATGCCTGAAACAGAAACCAAACTCCTTTTCCGCAGCCACTCAGAGGCTTGGAGCCTGGAAATACTTGACCGGCAGGGACCACCTGACTCCCTCTCTCCTGAGGACCTCTGACTCCTAACAAGTAGACTAGCATTTCCGGAAGATTCTGCCAAGGCACCTAGGCACCACACACACACACAAACAAGGATCCTTTAGTCAGATAAATTAAAAGCTGCCTCTTTCCCACTCCTTGTGATTTGAGCATTTGTGGGAGCTATGGCAAAGAGACCTGTTACATGGCACTTTCTCTGACATTTCTGAAGCTCCCTTGGCTATGGAGCTTTTTCACAGGAAATGCTTTTCGCCTTGCATACGTATTTCAGAGATCTCACAATTCATGTGAATTCGAGCAAATTCAACATCATCCATTCTGGTACTCGTTCATTCATTCCTCTGATACTGACACCCAATCTAATTTCAATAAATTTCAGGGAGCTTGTAATAAAAAGTACCAGTCTAACAGAAGAGAGTCCATAAGAATCAGAGCATGGAGTGAAAACTTATAGGGTTCCTGAGTTAATAGAATAAACAAGATGGGGAAGAAACAAATCATTGGGTCCATAAAGAACTTGAGCAGAACAGCTGGCCACCACAAAGGAGCAGCAAATGGAGTTCCAAGTCACCAATGGCCAAGGCCAAAAGGGTAATGTGCAGTATCCACCAGTGGTCTCTGGTGGGCCCTCCCTACATCCAGGGTGCCATGGCACTGCCTCACCTGAGTCCAGATATTTGGTCTAAGAGAAGAAAGGAGACCGCATCCATCGAAAGGAAGCCTTTCTAAAGTCACTACACTATTAGCAAGGCTTCCCTGGTGGCTCAGACAGTAAGGAATCTGCCTGCAGCACAGGAGACATGGGTTCAACCCCTGGGTTGGGAAGATCCCCTGAAGAAGGGATTGGCAACCCACTCCAGTATTCTTGCCTGAAGAATTCCATGGACAGAGGCTATGGTCCATGAGGTAGCGAAGAGTCAGAACCAACCAGCAACTAACACACACCCTGTGGACAACTAAACAGAAAAGACTCAGAAACATGCTCACATAGTCATTTTCTTAAAACTCAATTTAAATTAAGATTTTTGTTTGTCTTATTTTTTCCCGTAAATTAGGAGAGCCATATCTGTTTCTTGACTTTAGCCAATAAACCTGTGCCCTTTACTCACTGCCTCTTGAGATTTTCTTTGAGACGAGTTCCAACCAGTTTTCCACATAAATTTCACTCCATTCTCCTCAACAGACTGGACAGTGTGCCTCTCACTGTAACAGGGGTCACCTACTTCTGTGTGCCACTGTATTGCTCAACCATAGTTAGAAGAGCCTCGTGATATCTCAGTTTTTAACATCCAACTTTCAAAACTCAAATAAAAATACAAGAAACCTGAGGTCACCCTGCCTTGAAATTCTGGGAAATTTCTCCCCTGAAGTGCAATTCTAGCTCCGTTGTTGGACTGTTGCTGATTGCGACCAATGGAAAATGAATGGGAGAGTCACCCTGGAAACCACGTCATGACACCTTTCCAAGAAGCACCCAATCAAGGAAACCTAAGAGTCATTTAGTCGGAAAGTTCATGTAGTTACCAAAAACGAAGATTTTTCAGATGGGAGTGAACTCATTTTTTTTTTTTAATTGGAGTATAAATCCTTTACAATACTGTGTTAGTTTCTGCTGAACAAGGAAGAGAATCAGCTATATGTGTATTCCCACTCTCTTGGACCTACCCCCAACCATTCCCCTCATCCCACCCACCTAGCTCATCACAGAGCACCAAGGGAATCAATCTACATGTCAACAGATTGATAGAGAAAGATGTGTGTGGCATGTGTGTGTATATACACACACATATGTATATATACACACACAGTAGTGTCAGCCATAAAAAGGAACACAATCGGACTTCTGCAGAGATATGGATGGACCTAGAGTCTGTCATACAGAGTGAAGTAGGTCAGAGAGAGAAAAGCAAATATCATACATTAATGCATATATATGGAATCTCGAGAAATGTCCAGATGAACTTATCTTCTGGGCAGGAAAAGAGACGTGGAGAATGGACACATGGAAGGGGAGGCAGGGGAAGGAGAGAGTTGGGTGAATTGGGAGAATACATGAACTCACTTCTGTTCCTTGAGGTGTAGGCTTATAAAAAATCAAAAACACTGAGGAAACCTACCAGGCAGCCACAGGACTCTTGGACGCCCCAGTGAGAGGAGGGGTCAGGGTGCCAGCAGGAAGAATTCTCCCTGACAAAATGAAGGAGAAGGTGGGATGATACTCAGATTACAGAGCTGCTGCGTCTCCATGACAGCATCCCCCAGACCCAAGCACAGCTCACAAGACCATCATCTCCCCATGATGCAGAAGGCAGAGTGCTCACATTTGTTTTCACAGCCTGAGCTGTTAATCTGATGACAATGCTTTATTATAATCACATTATTTCCATTATATTAAATGATGCTCTCACTCTGTTCGTGCACTTAATGTGCCACTGAGGTTCCCGGGGGGCTGTCATGAACCCCAGGGCTCCTGGTGGCCAAACCAGATACCTCAGCACCAGTGCTGCTGCTGCTGCTGCTGCTAAGTCACTTCACTCATGTCCGACTCTGTGCGACCCCATAGATGGCAGCCCACCAGGCTCCCCCATCCCTGGGATTCTCCAGGCAAGAACACTGGAGTGGGTTGCCATTTCTTTCTCCAATGCATGAAAGTGAAAAGTCAAAGTGAAGTCACTCAATCATGTCCGACTCTTAGCGACCCCACGGACTGCAGGCTACCAGGCTTCTCGGTCCATGGGATTCTCCAGGCAAGAGAACTGGAGTGGGGTGCCATTGCCTTCTCCACAGCACCAGTGCAGCAATTCCTAAACACAGGAAGGTGCTAACTTCTTTTCATTGTGTAGCATCATAACTGATCATCATTTAAAGAAAAGCAACTAGTATTAAATTTCTGTTATGAAGAACGGTGGTACCACAGAAACTGCTATGAAACCAACTTACTGGAGAGTTTCAGAACCTCTGTATTCCAAAGCCCCTATCACTGTTCTCCTTGTTAGTCCTCTTGTTTTGATTTTTTTCAGCAATGCTTACAAATTGAAATCTGCTTTGGTACTAATAACTGTTATTTACTCACAAATTAAGAGAGAAAGGAGGAAATTAACCTTTACTGAACTACAGGTGCCTGGCTAGATGTTTTCACCACAAACATCTGCAACCTCACTTCTAGGAAGAAGGACTGGGGTTCTCAGAGGCCAGGGGCTCACCCAACATCACCCTTTGGAAGATAGTCTCATGTGTTCTTTGCTCCAGGTGGTGTGGCTCTAGTGTTAGAACATCAAGGTGAAAAATGTCCAGGCCAATGAAAGGAAACCTGCCATTTCTGTTAACCAGGTCAGCAAAGTACAATTTCCATGTAAATTTCTGAAATATCAGAAATCACTTCAAGGCTTCCCCAGTGTGACTTTCTCAGTCGACCAGCCTATGGAGACTCCTGTTTTGAGCCTTGAAAGTGATCAGGGATACAGCATTCAAGGCAGTGATGTGCTTAATCAGACTGCTTGCTGTATCTGATAATCACTTGGGAAAAAAATGACTCCATTTACACTCCTGAAGCTTGCAGCCTTCCTTGCTTCCACTGCTGGTCTTTGATGACTGTTAGCAAGCATTTACAACATAATGCATTTCTTCAAAATGTCCTCTTTGTCTCTTCCAAGTTCTCCACTGGTTTTTCTCTTAGCTTCCCGTTTAGAGACTAAAGTGAAAGTGAAGTCGCACAGTCGTCTCCAACTCTTTGTGATCCCATGGACTGTAGTCTACCAGGCTTTTCTGTCCATAGGATTTTCCAGGCAATAGTACTGGAGTGGGTTGCCATTTCCTTCTCCAGGGGATCTTCCTGACCCAGGGATCAAACCCAGGTCTCCTGCACTGCTGGCAGACGCTTTACCCTCTGAGCCAGAGAGTAAAGAGGTGCACCTTGGAGCTGCATAGGGACCAGCAACAGCATTCGTCAGGTCCTAGATGTGGGAGCCTCCCAGCCTCCAGGAAGTCCGGGGAACTATGCTCAGTGAGGGTGCAGGAGATGGGAGATGTAGGCTCAGACTTATTCACACCCCTCCAACGTCAGGACCCCAGGGTTGATGTGTGGAGCACCAGCCAGGCTTCGCAGGACACATGAGCAGTGATGTCATCCCAAGGGGGTGTCTGACACGGTGCCTCTGTCTGTCACATCTGGCGAGGCTCACTGAATGGGTCTGCTTGACGCAGGCCCACCTGCCTGCAGTTTTCAACATTCAGATCTGCACTTTGCATCTCAGTGCCAGAGAGAGGGTCTCAGGACCTACTCTCAAGAGGGAAGGTTCTGACACAAACTTGCCTGAAGGAACAAAAGTCTTGGCACAGGGACACCCTGTGGTCTGGGGTGACACTTGCTCTCTTGCGAGACGTGGGAGCACAGTGATGCTAAAAGAGCAGAAGGAGGTGAGTCACGCCCACGTCACTCAAGAGCGTTTTCAACAGAGCTGGCATGTGGGCTCTTGTGGCCCCAGCCAGAATCTGGGTCTCCCCCAGTTTTCCTGGGTGCTTGATAGGCGCACTCTGGATGTGCTTTAGATTCCTGACCTCAACTTACATTGCCCCAGGTCCTCTGCAGCCTGGGAGCTGTCACAGCGATGCCAGGAGTGAGGACCTGGCCTCGTGAGCCTGGGAGTATGGAACCTTGAAGATGACTGCTCCTGCTGCTGCCGTCCAACCACGGAAACCAACCTGACCCATCTTCCCACCTGGATTTGAGCGTGCAATAGAACTAGAAGATTTGCTCACTGCCCTTCTGTTCTCTACAGAACACTATCTAGAACCAGTGGGGAAAGTGTTTTACTTGAGCTACAGTAGGGACACCATGGCTGGAGTGTCACCAGACACGAGCCTTGTGACATTAACCTCAGTGATGAAATCTACCCATCTGCTTCTAAAATTTAAATTAGGCATCATCTACTACAATAGGAAAACAGATAGTTCATTTCACATTTATACCACAATAGTTCTTTCTGGGCACTTTTACTGCCTTCTGCCTTGGTTCACTGGTAAAGAATCTGCTTGCAATTCAGGAGTCCTGGGTTCAATCCCTGAGTTGGAAAGATCCCTTGGAGAAGGGAATGGCAACACTCTCCAATATTCCATGGACAGAGGAGCCTGGTGAGCTGCAATCCATGGGGTCACCAAAAGATGGATATGACTGAATGACTATCACTTTCTTCACTTTTCTGCCTGAGAAGAGGTAAAGTTGGGGATTCAATATGCTCCCTCAGCAGAAGCTCAGAGCCTGAGCAGAAAAACAGTCAATACACAGAATCTCGTCTACTGTCTTAAAATGTATCTGCTAATTCATAATCAAATAATGGCTAAAGTCTGCCCACAATGGAAAATGTAGACACTGAATTCAATACTGTTTTACATTTATAGAAGGAAAATTACTTGTTTTAAATAAAACCTCTTATTTCAACCTGGGACTTCAATAAATAAGACTTAACTGTGAGACATGGACAGAAATTATTATTGATGTAAGTATGCAAAGCGCCTCCTTGTATAAGGCACCCTCCTCCAGCTTTTGGTCATGCTGACCAAGAAAAAGCATAGAAATGGTTAACAGGAAGGAGTTAAGGAACCAGGTGGCTTTCACAGAGAAAGAACAAGAAGCAGAAGCAGACCCAGGAAGTCAGAGGAAGGGCTGAGGAGGGAACAGTGAGGATCTTTAGACTGTGGGGCAGGGGCAGAGCTCGGGGGTAGGGGTGAGGCAGGAGGGTCTGGGGGCTCCTGACTTCTGGCAACAGTTCGTGAACAGAATTTGGAACATGGTCTCCTGTCTTAACACTGATGCTACTTTTTCTCCCCGCTCTTGAAAGGCCAAATAAATGTCTTTTTCTTTTCTGCCAACTGTTCTTTCTTCTTTGTTGCCAGGTTGGGCCCAGACTAAACCCTGCAGGGCCCCAGATTATATTTCAATTTCTCAAAGGTAGACAGTTTTTACATCCTGCGTGTTTCTTTAAACGGAAGGGAAATAAAAGCATCACCATGGAAGCTTTTATTTGGTTAAATTAATTACTCCTTTTTCAAGAGAAGACTAAAGTGAAACAACGTGATTAACTTTCTATTAATTCTTCCTTACTGAGACCAGTAATAGTTATTCAGTCTCATGTTCATTACCAACATCAATAATGCACAAGCCGAGTCATCACAAATTAGGAAAACAAGTACTGATATGGCATTATTGTCTGGATTTTAGTATTTATTACTGAAAAATATGCACTTTAGTACTTAATACATCATTATGGTTTTTTATCACTTCCCCATTTGTAAAGTCCTAAGTCCTCCATCAATCCTGGTTCCTACAAGAGCACAATCCTCAATAAATAACAGTCAAGCAGAGTGAGAGAGAAGATTGTTTATGAAGAAAGGCATGCTTTATCAAGGTCTCATCTCTATATTATTAATATCATTTTCAAATCTTAGAAAAAAGTTTTCAAAGTAATTCACCCCCACACTGATGTTATTGACTTTTTAACTCTCTTTAGTTTAAAAAAAAAAAACAATTAATCTTTTCATAGATAAAAGTTTACCCTAAAAAGTAAATAATAAATATTGATAATAACTATTTCCTATTTAATTGTTACTTTATTCATTTTACAGTTTTATTCTTTGGAGGTCTTAGTAAGTTAACTGAATGCTATTCATTATTGATTTTACTAATTGATTTTTGCAATGATATAAAGCCTGTAGTTACCAAGGAAGGGAAGGGAGAATGATGGAGCTTCTCTCAGGTCATTTTATCAACAGACAGCATCAGGCATGCTCAGTCCTCGCCCTCTCACCCGGCTGCTGTTCTCCCTGTAGTGAGAACAGGTGCCAGGCGATCCTGCCAGCCTATGGGTCGCCAGCTCGAGCCTGCACTTCTGCAAAGGACGTCAGATACTTACACGTCTGGGTATAAGTCAGCACAGGGCGGATCTGGATCCCCAAACTTCCGCAAAAGCACCCGGGTGAGCTCCAGGCCGTCGTTCCCACTGCTGCTTATCATGAGACAAAGGACAAGGGGGGAGGTCAGTCCTCGGACGGGAGTTCTCAGGACTTGTGCCTCAGAGCGAGTCCCAGGCCCACCAGGCCAGGCACATGTTCCCAGCGGTGCACTTAGAGCCCATCATCCACCTTGTTTATGGTGAAGTCAACCAGGATGAAGAGGCATCGTAAAAGCACAATTTTGCCACCACAGGTAAACCCATTTTCATATATTTGCATTCAACTGCATCATTTTTCTCATCTTTTCATTTAAAATTAAAATATTACTAACTCTAGCATTTCTGCATGTTTTTTAAAAAATTAACTTTAAAGGCTGCATAATATTACATCATATTAACATATTAAAGTCTATACAACTATTCTCTTAATGCCAGAGCTCTGGTTTGCTATGAATATTTGCTCTACTACATAGCCCAGCAGCAAAACGTCTTATATTTGGTCTTCTGTGTGTTTCTCTACAGGCTTTCCTGATAGCTCAGTTGGTAAAGAATCTGCCTGCAACGCAGGAGATTCAGGTTAAATTCCTGGATTGGGAAGATCCACTGGAGAAGGGATAGGCTACCCAGTATTCTTGGGCTTCTCTTGTGGCTTAGCTGTAAAGAATCTGCCTGCAATGCAGGAGACCTAAGTTCGATCCTTGGGTTGGGAAGATCCCTTGGAGAAGGGAAAGGCCACCCACTCTAGTATTCTGGCCTAGAGAATGCCATGGACTGTACAGTCCATGGGGTCTCAAAGAGTCAGACATGACTGAGTGTTTCTATACAGGCTTTCCGGGTGGCAGTAGTGGTACAGAATATGTCTGTTAATACAGGAGTAACAGGAGATGTGGGTTCAGTCCCTGGGTGGGGAAGATCTGCTGGAAGAGGAAATAGCAGCCCATTCCAGTATTCTTGCCTGGAGAATCCCATGGACAGGAGCTTGGCAGGCCGCAGTCCATAGGGTCACAAAGGGTCAGACACGGATATGTAAACTATACTGAATATTTTCTTGATAAGAAGCCCTAGGTATGCTTTAAGTACACAGTGAATTATAGTCTCTATTTTACTGGCATGAATCTCAGAAATTAATTAACAGTCAAACAGCATCCATGGGAACTAAGTCCTCCAAGATGGAACCTCCTTATTGAAGACACCATCAAAGACAAGACACACTATTCTTCTAGTCTGGGGGAGATGTGGAAAAAACTTTACAGTAAATTTTATACATCAGTTTTACAAAACATCTTGACTTGAGAAAATGCAGAGGAAACAGTATTTTCCGTTCAGTTCCATTCAGTCGCTCAGTCGTGTGCGACTCTTTGCAACCCCATGAATCGCAGCACACCAGGCATCCCTGTCCATCACCAACTCCCAGAGTTCACTCAAACTCAAGTCCATCGAGTCGGTGATGCCATCCAGCCATCTCATCCTCTGTCATCCCCTTCTCCCCCTGCCTCCAATCCCTCCCAACATCAGAGTCTTTTCCAATGAGTCAACTCTTCGCATGAGGTGGCCAAAGTAATGGAGTTTCAGCTTCAGCATCAGTCCTTCCAAAGAACACCCAGGACTGATCTCCTTCAGAATGGACTGGTTAGATCTCCTTGTAGTCCAAGGGACTCTCAACAGTCTTCTCTAACATCACAGTTCAAAAGCATCAATTCTTTGGCGCTCAGCTTTCTTCACAGTCCAACTCTCACATCCATACACGACCACTGGAAAAACCATAGCCTTGACTAACAGTATTTTGAAGTGAAGTGAAGTGAAGTGGCTCAATTGTGTTCAACTCTTTGTGACGCCAGGGACTATGGCCTACCAGGCTCCTCCCTCCATGGGATTCTCTAGGCAAGAGTACTGGAGTGGGTTGCCATTTCTTTCTCCAGGGGATCTTCCTGACCCAGGGATCGAACCCATGTCTCCCTCATTCCAGGCAAATGCTTAACCTCTGAGCCACCAGGGAAGCCCAACAGTGTTTTAAACCTGTCTAAATTAGGCTGGTTAGCAGTGGGTCTTCCTACGATTAATCACAACCATGCACATGCGTGCTGTCATTCAGTTGTGTCTGACTCCTTGCCCCTACCCCCGCCCCCATGGACTGTAGCCCACCAGGCTCCTCTGTCCTGGAATTCTCCAGGCAAGAATACTGGAGTGGGTTGCCATTTCCTCCTCCAGGGGATCTTCCCCACCCAGAGGTTGAACTCAGGTCTCCAGCCTTGCAGGCAGATTCTTTATATCTGAGCCATCTGTGAACAAATTGTGATCTTGCTGATATGCTGAAATCATAGACCTAATCCTCCATCTCCACCCAGTTATCTTACTTCTCTCAACTGGATCTTCCTGGACCTCTTACCTTTGAGAAAGGACCAGTTTTAATGGAAAAGAAATAACAACTCATTACACCAAATAAGTCATATATTTCTGCTGAGGACAACTTTACTTTGAGACCTAAGCTGGAATGCAAATACTGCTACAGCATCCAAAATCAAAGCGAATAATTATTTACAGGAAAATGCTACCTTCCTCACTGCATGAAATATAACCATGAGTTTAAAATATCCAGGTGGTTTACAACTGGCCTAATCTGATTCCCTACAGCCGTGGCCAGAACTCTGCAGTGATGAAAGATACTGAAATTTACGGCAAAGCTACATCTCATAGGTAGGCAGTGTGACCTCTGTATAAATAGTCTTCAAGTTTCTGACAAATGAGAAAACACTTTTAGAAGGAAAGGGACATATTTTCCAAGGAAATGTGGCTCATAAAATGAAAACATTATTTGTGGCATCTGTGGAAATACTCTGAATTGCTCTCTTTTGACCCATTAATCCAAGAACAAATATGAAAGTTTGAAATTTTTTCTGAAAAAAATATTGATCCACAAAGTTGTTTACTAGGGATAATTATTAAAAGCAAGTTTCAAAGTTATGGCTTACTTTTACCACTTTTTTGCTTAGGGCTAAAGACCTTCGTGGATCAATTGTTTTTTTTTTTTGTTTGTTTTTTGCGGTTAGGTCTAAAGGTCACTTAAGGGCTTCCCTGGTGGTGCAGAGGTTAAAGCGTCTGCCTGCAATGTGGGAGACCTGGGTTCGATCCCTGGGTCAAGAAGATCCCCTGGAGAAGGAAATGGCAACCCACTCCAGTATCTTGCCTGGAGAATCCCATGGACAGAGGAGCTTGGTGGGCTAGAGTCCTCAGGTCGCAAAGAGTTGGACACGACTGAGTGACTTCACTTTCGCTTCAAAGGTCACTTAAAAAAAAAAAAAAACTGGCTTTACATTATCCACGTTGCCATAAAATTCAAATGCTTGTTCTTTGTGCATGCACGCATGCTAAGTCGCCTCAGTCATGTTCAACTCTTTGCGATCCTATGGGCTGTAGCCCACCAGATTCCTCTGACCATGGGATTCTCCAAGCAAGAATACTGGAGTGGGTTGCCATGCCTTCTTTAGGGATCTTCCCTACCCAGGGATCAAGCCCGTGGCCTATTCTTTAACTCCTTTTTTTGTTGTTGTTATCTTCAAACTCGTAGCTGTATTTAGAGCACTGCTAGAAGCATGAGAAGCCTGTCCTTACGAGACTGCAGGAAATGGAAACAGCGCTAGACTGAGGCTCCTGAGGCATCTCCTGCATGGGCACTGCTTCCTCTCTGTGTCAGCATGAAACTTCACGTGCAGCAGCATGGCCAGGGGCTTGTTTGAGCTAACGCGGATTACTACACATCATCCCAAAGGTCTTCGTGTTGTTAACAGGAGTCCCCAGGTGTAGCTCTTGGCGATCAAACCAAATCAAGAAACGTGGGGCTTCCGGGAGGAAGTGACCTGCACACGACTCTCCCAACTCTGCTTGCCGTCCAGTGCCCCGCTGCCCCGAGCCAGCCCTGGATCTGACAGGCATCGGCTTCAGGGGATCCTGGGCTCCGTGGGCACTTCCTCAGGCAGAGCTATCTCAGGGCCAGGTGGCACAGGGATGGCATTTGAAGAACAGTTGCAAAGCACCCAGGGCAAGGGAGAGAATGGGCCAGTCCTCCAGAGGACGGCCCTCAGAGACCTGCTGACCACAACCTCCCTGGTCTCTTGGCCCCGAGGAGGAGAGGAACAGCTGAATGAGAGGGCAGATGCCTTCCTCCTCCTGAGCCAGGGAGCGTGGAGGGAGCAGAAGCAGAAACGCCACGGCTTGGGCCCCTCTGCACCGCCCGAGCATCTCAGAACAAACATGGCCCCAGGGCCCCAGCAGCCAGAGAAACCCAAACAGCAAAGACACTCCATGAATATAAGGTTGATACAGCCAGAAGCAGTTCACAGGGTTACGTTTCCTGTCATACATATTTCACCACAACAAAAACAAAGTCACTGAAGGAACAGACCCCTTGAACCAAACTAAATAAATAAAATAACAGTGACTGAGACTCACAAGCCTACACAGGGCTTTCTTTCTGAAACCAAGACATAGGGTTTTGAGGAAACTTCTGAGCATGAAAGGGTATGGTTAACTTGTGCACCACGATGCCAGACCTCACCTCTAGGAAATCAGGATGTGGGGTGACCCCACTAGGGCATCCAGGATCCAGAGCAGGCAGCGAGGGCAATGGAGAGCCCTCAGCAGTGCAGCTGTGCCCACTGAAGCGGGCAGAGGCTCTCCCCTCGCCCACAGCAAACATAAAAGATAAGAACTCAGACAAGGAAGGAACGTTTCCAGCAAAATTAATGATCTCCAGCAGGATCTTAGTTTTCCCCGCATATTTAGGTACAACTCCTACTCTACTAAAACAAAAAGTAACAACTTGTAAAGTTGTTCTCTTCTGTTTAGTCTGAAATTAAAGACAGTAGAAAGGAAATATGCAATCTCTGATGGGTCCCTGTCTGTAAATATGAGAAAATGAGCATCGAATATGTAGGCTCCTCTGTTTCATAATTTATGCAACATGAGAAATATCTTCGTTCTCACTTAAAAGACTTACTCTTAGAAATGGAAGAAAATATTAAAAGATCTCTAACTCTCAGACTCAAAATAATTTTGGAGTGCATTACTTTTATGAAAGATTAATACTGTGAGAGCTGGAAGAAACGCTCACAAACAACAACAAAAAAACATAATTACCGAATTAATAACACAGCAGAGAAACTGAATTGGTATTGGCAACCAACTGGAAGCATTTCAGTGCCATGAGCCCCATGAAGAGAAACGCTCCCTGCTTGAGAAGAAAAGGTTAAGATGGGGCAGAGGAGAGAGAAAAACACTGAGAGTGGAGATTAATTGTATGTGATGCTTGATCTATTCAACATGCGAAGTAAAATGGAGAACAACCACAAAGAGACTGAGAATGTTCAGTCTTAAGAGAAACCTAAGAGCTGCCTAACAGAAACACAGTAGCAAGTCACAGAGTGAAGTAAGCCAGAAAGAAAAACACCAATACAGTATACTAACACATACATATGGAATTTAGAAAGATGGTAACGATAACCCTGTATGCGAGACAGCAAAAGAGACACAGATGTATAGAACGGACTTTTGGACTCTGAGGGAGAGGGAGAGGGCGGGATGATTTGGGAGAATGACATCGAAACATGTATACTATCATGTAAGAAACGAATTGCCAGTCTATGTTTGATACAGGATACAGGATGCTTGGGGCTGGTGCACAGGGATGATCCAGAGAGATGATATGGGGTGGGAGGTGGGAGGGGAGTTCAGGATTGGGAACTCATGTACACCCATGGCAGATTCATGACAATGTATGGCAAAACCAATACAGTATTGTAAAGTAAAATCAAGTAAAAATTAAAATTAAAAAAAAAGTAATAGCACTTGGGAGAAATAAGCTTTCTCTCTCCCATAACGTGGGGACTTTAGCCTCTTCTATTCACAGGATTGGGGGCAGGAGGAGAAGGGGACGATAAAGGATGAGATGGCTGGATGGCATCACTGACTCGATGGACGCAACTCTGAGTGAACTCCGGGAGTTGGTGATGGACAGAGAGGCCTGGCGTGCTGCGACTCATGGGGTCACAAAGAGTCGGACACGACTGAGCGACTGAGCTGAACTGAACTGAACTGATTCACGTGTGTGTGACCACCAAGAATGGTATCTTCCATACAGTAGGTGCATAATAGGGCTTCTGCCTGCAGTGCAGGAGACATAAGTTCGATCCTTAGGTTTGGAAGATCCCCTGGAGGAAGGCATACCCACTCCAGTGTTCTTGCCTGCAGAATCCATGGACAGAGGAGGCAGCTGGGTTACAGTCCATGGGATCACAGAGAGTTGGACACAACTGAAGCGACTGAGCACGCACACACAGATGCATAATAAATACTTGCTGAATAAAAGAAACAAAAGAGTTATGGGACTGCAAGTTAGCACACACTTGTAAGGATGGTGGTGGCTGGTGGTGGCGGTGATGGTGGCTGAGTGGCTAAGCTGTGTCCCATTCTGCAACTCCATGGACTGCAGCCCGCCAGGCTCCTCTGTCCATGGGATTCTCCAGGCAAGAATACTGGAGTGGGTTGCCATATCCTGCTCCAAAGGATCTTCCCAGTCCAGGGATTGAACCCATATTTCCTGCACTGGCAGGTGGATTCTTTACCATTGAGCCACCAAGGATAATTTGGTAATATCTTCCCTGAAATTATTGCTGCTATCCTGGAAAAACTTATGACAGAAATGTATGGTAATGGAAAAAATGGACAGTTGCATAAATCCAAAGTATTCCTACACCACTGTCCATAGTAGGAAAGCTTACCTAAATAAATAAACAAATCTATACATGCCCCCAAATAGAGACTGTTGACATAGATTATGGCCCCTCCAGGCAACATTTTACAGCAAGTCCAAGGAACTGGCACCACTGTACAGAAATAAATCCGCAAACGCATTATCACGTGGAAAAGCAAATGATGAACAGTGTGCCATGTGAGCTCATCGTTATAAAAATAAAAATGCACGCATGCGCACTAAGGAGCTTCAGTCTTGTCCGACTCTCTGCAACACTAAGAACTACAGACTGCCAGGCTCCTCAGTCCATGGGATTCTCCAGGCAAGAATGGGAGAGTGGGTTGCCATTTCCTCCTCCAGGGGATCTTCCAGACCCAGGGATCAAACCAATGTCTCCTGTGTCTCCTGCAATGGAGGCAAGTTCTTTACCACTAGCACCACCTGGGAAGCCCAAAAGTAAAAATGCCTGGATTGAGAAATATTTTATGTAACAAGGGGTAGATGACACACCAACAGGTTTGCGTAGGTAGGGCTAGTAGGAACATGTATGATTTACTTTTAAATTTAGGCTGCCCTCTATCTTATAGTACTTGCTTCAAAAAACATACTTTGTAACTGCAAAGCTCAACATAGTTACAGGGTTATATAGCTTATAACTTAGAGGGTTAAATAGTTATAGCTTATAATGAATTTAACAGTTCAGTCACTCAGTTGTGTCTGACTCTTTGCGACCCCATGGACTGAAGCATGCCAAGTTTCCCTGTCCATCACCAACTCGCAGAGCTTGCTCAAATTCATGGTTCATCGAGTTGGTGATGCCAACCAACCATCTCATCCTCTGTTGTCCCCTTTTCCTCCTGCCCTCAATCTTTCCCAGCATCAGGGTCTTTTCCAAAGAGTCAGTTCTTTGCATCATGTGGCCAAAGTACTGGAGCTTCAGCATCAGTCCTTCCAGTGAATATTTAGGACTGATTTCCTTTAGTATTGACTGGCTTAATCTCCTTGCAGTCCAAGGGACTCTCAAGAGTCTTCTCCAAAACCACAGTTCAAAAGCATCAATTCTTCAGCATTCAGCTTTCTTTATAGACTAACTCTCACATCCATACATGACTCCTAGAAAAACCATAGCTTTGACTAGATGGACCTTTGATGGCAAAGTTGTCTCTGCTTTTTAATATGCTGTCTAGGTTGGTCATAGCTTTTCTTCCAAAGAGCAAGCATCTTTAATTTCATGGCTGCAGTCACCATCTGCAAGTGATTTTGGAGCCCCCAAAAATAAAGTCTGTCACTGTTTCCATTGTTTCCCCATCTATCTGCCATGGAGTGATGGGACCGGATGCCATGATGTTAGTTTTTTAAATGTTGAGCTTTAAGCCAGCTTTTTCACTCTCCTCTTTCACTTTCATCCAGAGGCTCTTTAGTTCTTCTTCACTTTCTGCCAAAAGGGTGGTTTCATCTGTGTATCTGAGGTTATATATTTCACCCGGCAATCTTGATTCCAGCTTCTGCTTCATCCAGCCCAGCATTTCACATGATGTACTCTGATATAAGTTAAATAAGCAGGGTGACAATATACAGCCTTCATATACTCCTTTCCCAATTTGGAATCAGTTTGTTGTTCCATGTCCAGTTCTAACTGATGCTTCTTGACCTGCATACAGATTTCTCAAGAGGCAGGTCAGGTGGTCTGGTATTCCCATCTCTTTTAGAATTTTCCACAGTTTGTTGTGACCCACACAGTCAAAGGCTTTGACATAGTTAATAAAGCAGAAGTAGATGTTTTTCTGGAACTCTCTTGCTTTTTCTATGATCAAATGGATGTTGGCAATTTGATCTCTGGTTCCTCTGCCTTTTCTAAATCCTGCCTGAACATCTGAAAGTTCACAACTCATGTACTGTTGAAGCCTGGCTTGGAGAGTTTTGAGTGTTACTTTACTAGTGTGTGTCATGTCCAGTTCTAACTGATGCTTCTTGACCTGCATACAGATTTCTCAAGAGGCAGGTCAGGTGGTCTGGTATTCCCATCTCTTTTAGAATTTTCCACAGTTTGTTGTGACCCACACAGTCAAAGGCTTTGACATAGTTAATAAAGCAGAAGTAGATGTTTTTCTGGAACTCTCTTGCTTTTTCTATGATCAAATGGATGTTGGCAATTTGATCTCTGGTTCCTCTGCCTTTTCTAAATCCTGCCTGAACATCTGAAAGTTCACAACTCATGTACTGTTGAAGCCTGGCTTGGAGAGTTTTGAGTGTTACTTTACTAGTGTGTGAGATGAGTGCAATTGTGCAGTAGTTTGAGCATTCTTTGGCATTGCCTTTCTTTGGGATTGGAATGAAAACTGACCTTTTCCAGTCCTGTGGCCACTGCTGAGTTGTCCAAATTTGCTGGCATATTGAGTACAGCACTTTCACATCATCTTTCAGGATTGAAATAGCTCAACTGGAATTCCATCACCTCCACTAGCTTTGTTTGTAGTGATGCTTTCTAAGGCCCACTTGACTTCACATTCCAGGATGTCTGGCTCTGGGTGAGCAATCATACCATCATGGTTATCTGGGTCATAAGAATCTTTTTTGTACAGTTCTTCTGTGTATTCTTGCCACCTCTTCTTAATATCTTCTGCTTCTGTTAGGTCCATACCATTTCTGTCCTTTATTGAGCCCATATTTGGATGAAATGTTCCCTCAGTATCTCTAATTTTCTTGAAAAGCTCTTAGTCCTTCCCATTCTATTGTTTTCCTCTATTTCTTTGCACTGATCGCTGAGGAAGACTCAGTAGGATACAAGCTCCTCCTATACCCCCGAGGAGTATGACAGAAATCTGAACACTTGGCCAGAGAAGGTGTTATTGGACACTCGTCTCACACATTTAAAGCACAGCGTAAACAAGAGATGAGAGAAGGCAAATAAAGTACATGGCCAGAGAGGAGGACCCCACTCAGAAAGGACCGGTCAGAACAGACACAGAGTTCTTCACACAGGCAGGCAGCGGAGAGGGTTTTCTGCTGGTCACACCCAGACTCCATGGGGGAGGCAAATACCAGTAACTATGGGAGATAGAAACAAACTAGTTTATTCTCAGCTTTGCCTTTGGGGTCTGTATCTGTTTAAATCTCATTCCAAAATTGACACAAAGGTCAGCAGGCATGCAGAGCTGAGCTCATGAAGCTCAGTATTTTCATCAAGAGATGCATCTGACAAAAGCAAAGTAACCCAACCTCCTGGCTGCCCGCACTGTGCACAGCCCAATGAAGATGAGGCTCAGCGGGGGCCCAGCCCCCCGAGCCCTGGTCTCCACTCTGACAGGACGGGCCTTGCCTCCCGGAAGGAGGATGGGCCAGTCTTGGCGCTCAGTGTAAAGACACCATGGCAGAGCCAGCCCGCTCAGGACAAGGGTCTCAGGGGCCAGGGACACCTCTCGGGTCCCCAGCTCCACGTGAGTGAAACAGCACCCCTCGAAGCTCTGAGAAATTCCTATGTAAACATCTGGTGGCAACACTCGAACTGGCCTGAACATGCTGGCAGAAATAGGGCCTAATCTGACTTGGAGCTGTGCCTGGACCCATCTTGTTTAGAGAGAAAAATCCAGACATTTCTCTATAGAGGGGCATGCGCAGTTGTGGGCCAGTGTCTGGAAGCAGCCTTGAAGTGTGAAATATGCAATCCATATACTCTACTAAGGGCTTGCTAGGTGGCGCTAGTAGTAAAGAACCCTCCTGCCAATGCAGGAGATGTAAGAGATGAGGGTTTGATCCCTGGGTCAGGAAGATCCTCTGGAGAAGCAAATGGCAACCCACTCCAGTATTCTTGCCTGGAGAATTCCATGGACAGAGGAACCTGGTGGGCTACAGTCCCTGGGACCGCAGAGTCAGACACGACTGAGTGACATAGCATGCGTGCATACACGTACTCTTCTAAAGTCATAACCATCCTAGACCAGAAACAGCCCTCCCAGTCCTGTGGGCCTGTGGGTGGCTGTGTTCCCGACTCTCTGCACATCAGAAGTCATGGCCCTTTCCACTGAGGGGACTCAGATACCAAGGGGGTGTGGGGGGTGGGCAGGACCCCCAGGGACACAGAGGTTGGACCAGGTCTGCCTCGTGTGCCCCTAACATCTATCACAGGACGGACTCCAAAAAAGCAAAAACTATTCAGCACTCACTCTCAAGTACACAGACCTCCAAAATGATAACAATTTGTGTATATTTGAAATTCTTCAAGAATCAGAGCTACCACCACTCATAACTTGTCCGGATGTAATTTGGAAGCACAAGGAGAAAAACAAGGAAAGGTTCTTACCTGAAGAAGTAGGTTTCTGCCTTGTCGTAATGACCCAGTGTCAGTTTGAGGGGAGGGTAGTTGATGGCCAAAGGCCGGACCATGAACAAGGCCATGGCCAAGGCTACAAAGAGCACGGGCAGCAGCAGGTCAGAGACGGTGCCCTTCCAGGCCCGGCCAGCGTGGAGAAGCCGCTTCCGCAGGAGGGCAGCTGCCTGTGCCAGGAGGAGGGGGCCACCCCGCACCAGGGGGTTGCCAGCAGCTATGCGGTCTGCAAGGAGAGGAAGATGTGGCAGGTCTGAGTCCCCGGGATTCCTGCGGCATCCCTGACAGCCCCCATCCTGCTCTCATCCTGCAAGTCCCTGCACCAACAGTCTCGAGTGTACCCTAAGTCAGGACACCCTGGGAAGTTTCACACACAGGGCATCTCACAACATCAAACACAAGGACAGACATCGTGGTAGCCCCCCTTGGCTCCTGCAGCTGAAGGGGGGCAGGCAGATGGGAAAGGACAGGGAGAAAGGCTTCCTGTTTATTCCTACAGATTAAAACAAAGCCTGTGACATGACCTTCAATTCTAAGCCACCAACGGAGGGCTGGGAGTGGCAGAGACGGCGCCGCCCAAATGAGACCGCGTCTCCAGGCTCCTTGCCTCTGTCCTCACACGAGTCCCTGCCCCTGCCACTGTTACATCTTGTTTTGGATCCAGGCAGCACACACCTGCCTCCCCCCAGGTTCCCATGAAGCCTGCACCTGTGTCCCCTGCCCATCCCAGACATCCCAGGTGAGGAGGAGCCTGGGGCAACCTCTGGGGCGGCAGGAGGTCCCAGCCTCTAATTCGGCCTCACATAGCCTGTCAGTCTCAGCAGTCCGGGCCTCCCTTCCTGACATGGCAGATCTGAAAATGGCCCTCCATGAACAGAGGGGCAAAATGCAGACCCAGGAATTACAGTGTGAGCTGGCGCCCTGGCTCGGTCCTTCCACCAGGCTCCCTCTTAGGCTGGGCATCGGGGTCCACACTCCCAGTGAACCTGCCCCCATTTCCACAAGTGATGCCAGCGGTTGCGTCCTGCAATGAGGACACCAGTCAGAGCAAACTGAGGCGCCCAAGGACCACTGTCTCCAGCTACGTCTAGAGGGTGACATGGCTCAAGCCACCGGCCAGGCCCATGGGCCCCCAGTGAGTCCTCCTAAGGCCCAGTACTAGAAATGTGGATTTCTGAAAGAACAGATATGGGAGCTCCCTGGTTGGCAGTGGTTAGGATTCTGGGCTTGCACGGCTGGCAGCCTGAGTTCAACCTCTGGTTGGGGAGCTGAGGCCCACAAGCCACGCAGAATGGCCAAAAACAAAACAAAACAAAATAAAAGAACAGATATGGTAAATTGATCATGCTGCTAAGTCGCTTCAGTGTTATCCGACTCTTGTGTGACCCCATAGATGGCAGCCCATCAGACTTCTCTGTCCCTGGGATTCTCGAGGCAAGAACACTAGAGCAGGTTGCCATTTCTTTCTCCAATGCATGAAAGTGAAAAGTGAAAGTGAAGTGGCTCAGTTGTGTCCGACTCTTAGCAACCCCATGGACTGCAGCCCACCAGGCTCCTCCATCCATGGGATTTTCCAGGCAAGAGTACTGGAGTGTGGTGCCATTGCCTTCTCCAAAACTGATCATACTGCTTATTAATACAAACATCAAATTGCTATATAGTTAATAAAAGAGCAATGAATAAACTTAGAGTCCCAGAGAAAATATTTTTACAGAAACTACCATTTGAAAGATGCTATGCTATGCTATGCTAAGTCACTTCAGTCATGTCCAACTCTGTGAGACCCCACAGACAGCAGCCCACCAGGCTCCCCTGTCCCTGGGATTCTCCAGGCAAGAACACTGGAGTGGGTTGCCATTTCTTTCTCCAATGCATGAAAGTGAAAAGTGAAAGTGAAATTGCTCAGTCGTGTCTGACTTTTCGACCCCAGGGACCAAAGCCTACCAGGCTCCTCCATCCATGGGATTTTCCAGGCAAGAGTACTGGAGTGAGGTGCTATTCCTTCTCCGATTTGAAAGATAAATGATTGATAATTGTACTGAGAACAGAGGTGCAAAGGCACACAGGTGGAGGTGTGGAACACATGTCGGGAAAATCCTGCATCTGCAGGTCCTCAGTGAGCACCAGGGCATGACAGGCTCAGGTGATCTGATTTCTGGCCTCAAAAAAAAGGCATAAAGTAGGGGCTGAGATAAAAGTATGAGCAAGCCAACACAACGTAAACACAACAAATCAATGCACATTGAGCCCAGGCAGGGCTGAAAGGGTTGGTGCCAAAGACACAGTCTTGGGAGGTTTAAGAGGAAAGTGCAGAAGCAGAATCTTTAAAACTCCGGAGATGTCTGAAAGAAAATGTGGATATTTAAAGATGAACATGACATACTATCCCTCATGGTATATTCTGTGTGAGACGCACAGTATATGTGGCCAGTGGCAGAGGTGGAGCTTAAAGATTAATACGCAGAGCAGAAATAGAGACACATGGACGTCCCCAGTGGCCCAGGGGTTAAGAATCCACCCGCCAATGCAGGGGACACAGGTTCGACTCCTACCCAGGGAAGACTCCACATGCACCAGGGCAGCTAGGGCTGTGCACCACAACTCCTGAAGCGGAGCTGGGGAGCCCACACCCTGCAGCTACTGGGGCCCGTGTGCCTAGAGCCTGCGCTCTGCAACAAGAGACACCACTGCAGTGTGAAGTCCACGCACTGCAACCCATGCACGGCAGTGAAGACCCAGCGCAGCCAAAAATTAATTACTTCAAAAGCTGAGTATTGTTCTAAAAAGAAAAGAAGTAGAGGCAGACGTAAAGAACAAATATATGGAGACCAAGTGGGGCCCAGGGAGTGGGATGACTTGGGAGACTGGGACTGATATATACACACCACTATGTACACAATAGGGGACTAACAAGGACCTGCTGCACAGCAGAGGGAACTCTACTCAGTGTTCTGCGGTGACCTAAACGGGAAGGAAATCCAAACACAGGGGCTATATGTATCCATATGGCTGATTCACTTTGTGAACAGCAGAAACTGACACAGTAGTGTAAAACAAATATACTCCAATGAGATAAATAAATCTTAAGTATAAAATAAAGATAGACACCGACTCATGGAGCTCTTTACCAGCCACTTGAAGGATTACAGATCTTTACTGAAGGTCCCATGGCAGGATACACATTATGATATAAAGTAATATTTTACTGTAAAACAAGGAGCATTCTCTAATAAGGGTGGGCAGTGTGTGGTGAAAATAGCGGTTAATACTTTCGACTACATATCAGAGTCTCCAGGGGAACTTTTTGAAGAATGCTGATTCCCAGGTCCACCTCCAACAGAATCAGATCTTCAGACTCACAGATAAAAAGACTCAGAAATTTAAAAAAAGAAAAACTTCCCAGAGGCTCCTGATGTTCAGCTGGGTTTATGAATGGCTGATACAATGCACAACCAATGGGGATTCATATGTAATTCATGAAGCAGTTATTAAATGAGCAGATGGAAAGATTCTAGTGCTAGAAAAAGGTGTATTATTAAGCTAAATATGATCCTTTCTCACATAAATACAGATGTGAACATAAAATACCCCCTTCCCAATCATTTTGGGAGATTCTGGTGTGGAATAATACTGATGCTGGGCATTATGTGTGTAGATCTATTAGGATAATTATGTGAATTATCTAGCTCAAGCTGAAATAACTGAGATGTTGCCGGTTGCCAAACCCCTAGATTTCCAAAACGATTGCTGAGATAATTGCTTGATGTTCACAGCCTTGGGCTCAGGAGCTCTTTCTCTGCCAGAACAGAATGCCTCATTCTTTCCATTCAAACCAGAAGTCACTGGTGGACCCTGGGGCTTGCTCTCTGCCACGCCTCTGGACACTGTCCACTGGAAGTCACACCCCTTGGGCCAGCCTCTAAGGAGCATCCTGTGAGTGCATGTCTGGTAGCCACAGCTGCTTCCATTCTGTGCATTTCTCACTCACACGTACCTTCTCACACACATGCACCGCACATGCACCGCAGGCCGTGGCTGCAAACACTGTCCACGCCACAGTCTGTCTATGCAGCAGATGCTACAAAATGAAAAAGGATGTGACTCCCTGGGTGTTGGATTCCCCTGGTGATGGAGGAGCAGAGCCCAAGTCAGAGAATGGCCCTGTGCCCTCCGGCCATCACTGTGGGGTGGGCACAGCCTCATCTTTTAATCCACGTAAATTAGGATTTGCATCCAATCTCAGCCAACAAGCTGTGTAGCTTCTGGACACTTACCTAACCTCTCTGAGTGCCATTTCCCTCAGTTGTAAAATACAGACTTGTAGTATTTTCCCTTAAGATAGTGAGGATTATTATTACCACACTTACTAAACTACCAGTAATAGTAAGTGCTCATCAGACAGCCCCAATAAGTCTGCAGGGAAAGGTGTTTCTTATATTAAGAAAAATGAATTTTTCCCAGCTTCCCATAATCATTAATTGTACATAAATGGAAAAAATAAAGGGCTAAGATACGAGGCTAAGATAGCTGATGTCATGAATCAACACCAATCAAATTATCATGGCTAAACTCATAAAAGTATTCATATGAATAATTTAACAGACAAAACTGAAATACTGGGCCAAACTGTTATGAATTGTCTCATTTGACTTATGAGTCCAATTATATTCAAGGACTCCCATTACACCCATAATTATTCACCCTCATTTACCCTGACCATCATATTGCTTAGGTAAGATGTACAAAGGTTTTTTTTTTTTTCTTTTTTCTGGGTTAGATGGCTTCGATTGTTGAAACATTAATGCCTACTAAGAAATAACTTAAAAGGTCAAGGACTCTGCATACACCCCAGAGTGTGATCTCCACATCACCAAGTTCATCCAAATATTCTCAAAGAATTTAAAATAAAGCATTACAAACGTAATGCCTTTAAATCAATTTTCTAAAAATGAGTACTCCAAAGGAAAACTGGGCTAACAGCATATCTGAATATGCAGGTCATTAAAAATACTACAAAATAGCAAAAATATGCTTCCTGGGGAATCAGATATTTTCACAGAAGAAAATTATCTGGAAAATAAAAAGAAAATTTATCTGGAAAATAAATGTTCAGATGATCAACATGGTAAGGATTAAAAACAATGTGAATCCCTACTATCATTGAGTGTTTTAGGAAATTGGCGTTATCAGCAGCAGTGCTGGAAGAACAGACCTGGCCAGTCTTTCTGGGGGAAGCAAATATGAGCCCCCTCTGATCAGCTTAATTCTAATCCAAGAGTGGGATTAGTCAAAAAAGCAAGAGAAATTCATCAAATAGAGCAAACAAGGTGGGTTGTTACATCCTATAGAAAACAGTAGCAAGAAGCTGGAAACAAGTGTCTGACACACAGGCATGAACTGAACAATTTATAACACAACCTTGCAGTGGAGAAAAATGCATTACAGCAGAACACGTGGAGAATAAGTTACCACTGTTTTGTGTATATACCTTAGTGAAAAGTTGTCTTTTATGAATTGCTACACTCTATACATTATTTGAATTTGACCAAGTGATTTTTTTTAGATTCAAAAAGCTGAAGTGTTATATACATTTTCAATCTACTTACTAAAGATTTATAACTCATTTCTGGATTTTAAACAGTGAATATTTATGTATCTCATAAGCTTACAATCCACGGGGTCTCAAGAGTTGGACATGACTTAGAGATGAAACCACTACTAATCAATAATTATTTTGTACAGACTGTATATTTATCTGGGAAATGAGGTATGATCTTACGAAACAGAAACAGTATTTTTCTTTATTCACTGAGTTAGAGAATTTTACAATTGAAGCGGATCTTAAATGTAGTAATTCAAACCTTCCACTTATTTATAAACAGACCCAGTTCAAGAGGAATTGTGAAGGAAAGTTAAATTTAGGAGAACAAAGCATGGACTTTATGATGTATAAGTGCTTTGCTAGACCCTTAGGTTGTCTCTTTGAACAGAGTCCTCAAAGCTTTTAGTCCTGTAATAGAGCCAAATGTAACAAAACATGACAAGTAACCAAGACCAACACAGGTACTCTGTTCAACAGTGGGTCAGATTCTCCAAAGAGCTGTCACTGCCAGAAACTCAAGAAGTAAAAAATGTTCTCTGATGGGTACGGAGGGGTGCCTGGTGTAGGAGAGGACCTCCAGGGAGGAGAAACAAATTCTGAGACAGAAACACGGTAAGCTGGGTATTACAGATGTGGCCAGCCCTTCCTATCTGCCTCAGATCAAAAATATTCAAGAAAAAATGTTCCAGAACATTCCAAAAAGCAAAACTCAGATTTGTCACACACTGATAACTATATCACTGCAGATGGTCATCGCAGCCACTTACTCCTTGGAAGGAAAGTTATAACCAACCTAGATAGCATATTCAAAGCAGAGACATTACTTTGCCAACAAAGGTCCATCTAGTCAAGGCTACGGTTTTTCCAGTGGTCATGTATGGATATGAGAGTTGGACTGTGAAGAAAGCTGAGCGCCGAAGAATTGATGCTGTGATGCTTTGAACCATGGTGTTGGAGAAGACTCTTGAGAGTCCTTGGACTGCAAGGAGATCCAACCAGTCCATTCTAAAGGAGATCAGTCCTGGGGGTTTTTGGGAAGGAATGATGCTAAAGTTGAAACTCCAGTACTTTGGCCACCTCATGAGAAGAGTTGACTCATTGGAAAAGACTCTGAGCTGAGAGGGATTGGGGGCAGAAGGAGAAGGGGATGACAGAGGATGAGATGGCTGGATGGCATCATCAACTCAATGGACATGAGTTTGAGTGAACTCCGGGAGTTGGTGATGGACAGGGATGCCTGGCGTGCTGCGATTCATGGGGTCTCAAAGAGTCAGACACGACTGAGCGACTGGACTGAACTGAACTGATAACTATACAGAATTTACATTTGTATTGCGTATTAGAAGTAATCTGTAAGCATGCGTGCTCAGTCACTCAGTCGTGTCCAACTCTCTGTGACCCCACTGACTGTAGCTTACCAGGCTTCTCTGTCTGTGGGATTTCCCAGGTGAGAATACTGGAGTAGGTTGCCATTCCAATCTCCAGAGGACCTTCCTGACCCAGGGATCAACCTGCGTCTCCTGCATTAGCAGGCAGATTCTTTATTGCCGTATCACCCGGGAAGCCCTGGATGTAATCTAGAGGTGATTTAAAAATATAAGAGGGTGTGCACAGATTATATGCAAATACCATTTTACAGAAGAAGCTTGAGCCTCTGGGGATTCTGCTGTCCACAGGGTCTGGGAACCACGCCCACCTCTTGAACATGGAGGGACAACTATGTTTTCTACTGCACCCCGGTCATGACCTGGAATTTCCAAATTATTAGCAGACAGTAAAAAGCTTACACCATTTCATCTGTTCTCACCAGTCTAAAAACTAGAATCAGTGAGCTGTATGGAAAGCATATCCTGGGGGGATATGCTTTCAGTTAACATGGTGGACACTGTAGATGGGCATTAACATTGAAAACATGTCACAGGGACACAGCTTCGGGCCCCAGAAACCCCGGCCTCACGTGGACACACTGACATTTGGGAAGGGGTTGTCCCACCAGTGACCCTGTTCAGAACACAAAAGATGCAGGTGGGGTGGTTCCCAATCTCTGTTCCGGTAAAGACTATAACTGTATGACATTTATGCAAATTCTGACTGAATTATGAATAAGAATTCATACCATTTAAAGAAGACAACTAACAAAATAAAATTTCCTCCAATTAAGAAAGGAAGGAAAGTGGGCAACAGGGGTGGGAAAGAGAGGAAAAGAGGAAATTGAAAAAAGAATGAGGAAAAATCTAAAAGGAAGTTTTTATGACACATTATAGGCTCATTAATATGACATAAAACCCAAAATGCATTTGCTTCTTAAATGTTAAACATGATAATATAAAAATATATAAAACTTAAAACCACACAAGTTACTGTAACTTTTGTTAACTATTCTTTTATAAGGCAAATGCAATATTATGTTGAATTCTTTAAAAAGCTAACAAATAGAGTCTATTTTATCTAAACTGTTTTGAAAATAATTTCACAACTCTGTTTTACCCAACTTTTATAGCATTTTACCTGTTTGTTTCTTATAATAACCTACTATTTTCTTAGACATGATTTTTCTTTAAAAAAAGAAAAAAGTAGACAATAGAATAATTTTCTACATGACAAGCCACTGAACGTTTCAGTTTCTGTACAGGTGGTACAGGTATATATCCTTGATTTGGTTCTTTTAAAAGGACTATGATGGTGAAAAGATGTTCAACATCATTAAATTTTCAGTTCAGTTCAGTTCAGTCGCTCAGTCGTGTCCAACTCTGCAATCCCATGAATTGCAGCACGCCAGGCCTCCCTGTCCATCACCATCTCCCAGAGTTCACTCAGACTCATGTCCATTAAGTTGGTGATGCCATCCAGCCATCTCATCCTCTGTTGTCCCCTTCTCCTCCTGCCCTCAATCCCTCCCAGCATCAGGGTCTTTTCCAATGAGACAACTCTTTGCATGAGGTGGCCAAAGTACTGGAGCTTCAGCTTTAGCATCATTCCTTCCAAAGAACCCCCAGGGCTGTTCTCCTTTAGAATGGACTGGTTGGATCTTCTTGCAGTCCAAGGGATTCTCGGGAGTCTTCTCCAGCACCACAGTTCAAAGCATCAATTCTTTGATGCTCAGCTTTCTTCACAATCCAACTCTCACATCCATACGTTACCACTGGAAAAACCATAGCCTTGACTAGAAGGACCTTTGTTGGCAAAGTAATGTCTCTGCTTTTGAATATGCTATCTAGGTTGGTTATAACTTTCCTTCCAAGGAGTAAGCATCTTTTAATTTCACGGCTCCAATGTTAGAGAAACACAAATCAAAACTACAATCACACCTGTCAGAATGGCCATCATCAAGAAGTCTACAAACAATAAATGCTGGAGGGGGTGGCGAAAAGGGAACCCTCCTACAACTGCTTGTGGGAAAGTAACTTGGTTCCCACACTATGGAGAACAGTATGGAGGTTCCTTTAAAAACTAAAAACAGAGCTACCATATGACCAGAAAACCCACTCCTAGACACATATGCAGAGAAACATGTGGTTTGAAAGGCTTCAGGCACACCAATATTCACTACACATTTACAATAGCCAGGACATGAAAGCAACCTAAACGTCCATCAACAGAGGAATAAAGATGTGGTACATATATACAATGGGATATTACTCAACCAAAAAAAGGATGAAACAATGCCAAGTCCAGCAACACGGAGGGGCCTAGAGATTGTCATACGAAGTGAAGTAAGTTGGACAAAGACAAGCACTGCATGAAGTCACCTACATGTGGAATCTAACATATGAAACAAATGAAGTTATTTATGAAACAGAAATAGACCCACAGACACAGAGATCAGACTTTTGGTTGCCAAGGGGTGGGGGGTGAGGGAGGGAAGGAGTGAGAGTCTGAGAACTGCAGATGCAAACTGCTACATGTAGGACTGGACGAACAAGGCTCTACTGTTTAGCATAGAGGACTATATTCAATCTCCTGGGATAAACCATAATGGAAAAGAATATGAAAAAGAATGTATTGCTAATTGCTAAGTCACTTTAATCATGTCCAACTCTGTGTGACCCCATAGACAGCAGCCCACCAGGCTCCCCCGTCCCTGGGATCTTCCAGGCAAGAACACTGGAGTGGGTTGCCATTTCCTTCTCCAATGCAGGAAAGTGAAAAGTGAAAGTGAAGTCGCTCAATCATGTCCGACTTAGCGACCCCATGGACTGCAGCCTTCCAGGCTCCTCCATCCATGGGATTTTCCAGGCTAGAGTACTGGAGTGGGGTGCCGTTGCCTAAAAGAATGTATATATCTGTATAACTGAGTCACCGTGCTGTATACCAGAAACTTTCACAACACTGTAAATCAACTGTACTTTAATAAAATTTTTAAAAAACCACCATGACTCTAACAACCAAAAGGTTAAAGGAATCAAATTAGCATTTACTTTGGCATAGGGTCACCCCTTATGCCTAGCCATATTTTTTTAAATAATGTGAAGGTTGCCGAAATCCCTTTATTTAAACCTACCTTGAAAAAATCAGTGACTTGACCTTCAGAGAACCAGGATGCATCCAAGCTCTGCCACGAGCTGCAAACATCACTGGGCAAGTAACAAGCTCAGAATTCGCATTTTGTCTTAAGTGCACCAAAGTCAGGTCTTCCAGAAGCATCTAAAGGGCCTCACTCTTGGGTTTTCAAACCTGAGCTCCCTCCAAAATTCTAACACATGATTAGGAAAGAGGACTTGGGGACACTTTCCACTGCACCCCCATCTCGACCCCAGCCCTGGCCCTCATCTCGGGCTCTGTTCTGCATGGGTTGGATGGATGAAGGCATGGCTGGACACTGACCAGATGCTGGATCCAGCATCCCCATCTATTTGTAACTCACTGGGCTGTGGCTCCCCCACCCCCACCCCAGGCCCTTCTCCCTACTTGACAAACAATCCCTGTGCATTTCCCCAGGCCCCATACCCTCTTGGTTGTGAAAGTCATGCCTAGTGGGCCTCATGTAAAGCTGTCCTCAAGCCACCAGTGGTGGCTCCATGTCAATCTGATTTTAATCAGCATAAACAACAATGCTGAAGCCGGTGTCAAAGCAAGACATGACTCTGCAGTGTTTAGAGACATAAATACAGCTGCCCAGATACCCCCAAGGCAGCTGCAACCATCAGGAAGGAGCAAACAAGGTACCAGTTCAGGATGCCCGACTCAATCTCCACCCATTCCGGCAAGGTGGGGGAGTGTGTGGAGGGGGCGGGAAGCAATCCAGGGCACATCCATCCTCAGCTTCCTGAGGACTGGCAGCCCCTTAAAGGTGCCCAGAGCTCTCCTGTCAGATTTACCTGAGTTGGTCCCATGAGTTTTGAGGCAATGAATACATTTCAGAGAAGTAAAACCCATTCTCTGTCAAATATTTCACAAGATGAGACTCCAGTTCAGGAAATGAGGATGGTAACTATTCATCACCAACCTTCCCAGGTGGCGCCAGTGGTAATGCAGGAGACTCAAGAGACGTGGGTTCAATCCCTGAGTCAAGAGAATTCCCTGGCGTAAAAAATGGCAACCCACTCCAATATACTCGGCTGGGAAATCCCATGGACAGAGGAGCCTGGCAGCCTACGTGCATGGGGTCGCACAGAGTCAGACACAACTGAGCACACATCTTACCAGGCTCAGGAGCTTGCGCTGGCAGTTCTGATCTGCATGCCAGCTCCACACACTTTCCCTGCTTCCCAAGTCCCCTGTGACCAAAGCTGCTGCTTTCTGGCACCTGCCACCAGCATTTATTCCACCCAAGTCTATTTCAATCCCATTTTTATTTTGGCAGACCGTTTTCTGCAAAGCACCCCGCCAGTAGCTCTCTGCTGATTTCAGCGAACTTGGCACACAGACCTTCTCTGGCAGGTGTAAGCAGCAGCAGACACGAATCCCCACCCACCCACCCACCCACCTCTTACAGAGAAGGCAGCATTTGAAGTTTGAGGAAATGTGGACAAAGAAGAAAAGACACTCTGCATCTAACGCCAAGGCCAAGCCCTAGGAGATACACAGAATCTGCAACAGCTCAATGAAGAGGCAGAGAATACTGGCCTCCCAGTAGGATGGGAGTCAACAGGATGGTCTCAAAAACCACAGGAGAGGCTGCAGAGCCTTCACATTACTCACTGCCAAAATTGCTTCCCATCATCACAAAAGCAGTAATTACAGACGAAGCACAGAGGATTAAATCGAGGGGGAAGAAAGAAGTTTAGATAAAGTGATGCTGACAACCAGAGTTATCAGAACTTCAATGGGATCTCAGATCTCGCAAGGCCAGCGAGGGTGGAAATACGGCTTCTTTAAGAAAAGGCACAGCAAAGCCTTATAGGGAGAAAACACTTGTTTCCTACATTCACTATTAGATGGATTTGTGAAGTTTCACATCAAATTTGGTTTAAAGAGATTCTTAAAGGGTGCTTTTATAGCAGCAACCACAGACCACCTAAATCAAAGGAAACTGGGATGAATGCTTAAAAAAGCAAATGTCTAAGTTTTTGAATCAAAATTCGTGGAAAGTGAAAGTCATATCCAACTCTTTGCAACCCCATGGACTGTATAGTCCACGGAATTCACCAGGCCAGAATACTGGAGTGGGTAGCCTTTCCTTCTCCAAAGGATCTTTCTAACCCAGAGATCAAACCCAAGTCTCTCACATTGCAGGCAGATTCTTTACCAGCTGAGTCACAAGGGAAACCCAAGAATACTGGAGTGGGTAGCCTATCCCTTCTCCAGGGGATTTTCTGAACCCAGGAATCGAACCAGGATCTCCTGCATTGCAGGCAGATTTTTTTTTACCAACTGAGCTATCAGGGAAGCCCAAAATTTGTGGAAGTCAGGCGTAAAAATCTGCCACTTTAATAAACATCAGGTTACCCTGCTTTATATATATAAAATAGCCAACCTAACACATATAAGGTGATTCCCTTTGTGGTTTTGATTTGCATTTTCCTGATGGTTAGTGATTTTTAGAATTTCTTCATTTAACTGTTGTCCATCTGTATGTCTCCTTTGGAAATATTGCAGGTCCTCTGCCCATTTTTAAATCAAGTTATTTGTTTGTTACTTCTTCCTTACATATTTTGGATATTAACCTCTATCAGGTACATAGTTTGCAAATATTTTCTTTCATTCTGTAGGCTGCCTTTTCATTCTGTTGTTTCCTTGGCTGTGTAGAAACTTTTGGCAAGAATGTGGAAACGTCAGAACCCTGTACACACGTTTTATACATATATATATATATTTATAATGAAATATTATTTAGCAATAAAAATGAGGACCAACTGGACCAGCCGAAGCTGGGATGTGCTCAGAGACACAGGGAAGGGAGAGGTGTTGGGGGCAGGAGAAGGGCTAGAGTGAAGGTCCCAGGGGCCAGACAGAGCCCCACAACTCCAGAGGAAGGGATCCGGGCTGGCTGCAGCACAGACACTGGGAGGCAGCCCCAGCTGTGGATCGATTGGGTCTGTGGGCAGAATCCAGGTGCCACAGAACGGAAAACTCTGAGTAGGAAATTTGCAATCAAATACTTTAATGCCTCTGGCTACGTGGAGGGTGGATGGGTGGGATTTGAAGGGAGCGTTATGTAAACCAAGTGGAGAGAGATGATGTTCTCTGAAGGGGTGGAAACTGACAGGTGGGAATCACGAGCTGGGCTGGACCACACGGAGGGGAAGGGGCTGAGAGGCTCCTGGCTGGAGGTGCAAGCAGGTGGTCATAGCCCCAGCTTGGGGTTGGGGGTATAACCAGAGATTCAGCAAGAGCTACAGGGAGGAGCAGCACAGACGCTGCCGCCTCCGCCCAGGAAGAGACAGCCGTGGGCAGAGAATGGAGCTCAGAGAGAAGTGAAAAGAGGAGAGGCCGGGCTACCGGAGCAGGCGCCTGGACCCTGCAGACGGGCGCCATCACCAGGTTCCAGGAAAGAGGGTTTTGTGCACAGTCAGGGCTGACCGCCACTCACAGGTCAGGAGTGACACCTTCAGAGCGAGCGGCACAGGGCCACTGGGGAATCTGAGCAAAGCCTGGGTGAGTGGTGCAGGCACAGGACACAGCGGGTGGGCGTGTGGGAGTGTGAGGGGGGAGCCCTGCGGGGAGCCGGGAGGCGGGAGGGGCTGCGGGGCAGGGGCTTCGGAGAAGGCTTCCGCTGCCATGTGCCGCTTGCATTCCCAGAGGAAACCCCGCGGCCCCATGTGAGTCCTGATGGAAGAGACTCGGGAGACGGGAGACTGAAAAGCCAGAGGAAAGGACTGCTGCTCAGAAGTCGGAGGCTCTTGTCCTGAGGACCTGTGCTCACCCAGGAAGGGGGACCCTCTCTCTCCTGGGAGGAGACAAGGGAAGAAGGAGTGGAGCAGGCAGGGCTGGGGTGGGAGGCAGGCAGAGGCCAGCGCTCTCTGTAGCAGAGGAGACAAGGGGGAGGCCAGAGCCACAAGGAGGGTTGAATTTCCAGTGACTGAATTCTCACCAGGACCGTGGGAGCCCAGGGAGGCAAGCTGAACGGCCGAAAGCCAGTCACCGAGCATCCATGCCCTGCCGCCACTGCACAGTCCACAGGCATTCAGGAGCCTCTCGGAAGAAAGTGAGAACCATGCAACTGAGTGAAGAGAACTCAGCCTGGTCAAACCTGTGAAGGACCAACACACTGGACGTTGTAGGATATGACCACTCAGGAGAGAGGAGAGGCCTGAGGTGCAGAGGCTGCCCACCATGCCCTGGGTTCAACAGGTTCAAGGCAGGCAGAAGGTCACGGTCACCAAGGCTACGGCTGAGCCACAGGGCTGGGCTCTGCAACTCCACCTTCATGGCCCATGTGAAGAGCACAGCAAGGAAACTGCTTGGCTGCACCAGTTGCTCTGAAAGCCTTTCAAAGTAGGCAGTCCTGGTGGATTCAGCTACAGAAATATGCTTTATCTCTGGACTTGAGGCTGGAGATCCAAGATCAGGCGCCAGCAGAGCTGCTGTCCCTGGGGCCTCCCTTCCAGGCTGGCAGACAGGGTCCTCACATGGCTCTGCCCAGTAGGACACACTCCCTGGTGTCTCTTTTTATGGCCAAATCGCCTTTCCTAAGGAGCCCAGTCATATGGGTTTAGTATCCATTCATGTAACCTCACTTAACACACCCATGGACAACTTATCTTTGACAAAGGAGGCAAGAATATACAATGGAGAAAAGACAATCTCTTTAACAAGTGGTGCTGGGAAAACTGGTCAACCACTTGTAAAAGAATGAAATGAGAACACTTTCTAACACCATACACAAAAATAAACTCAAAATGGATTAAAGATCTAAATGTAAGACCAGAAACTATAAAATTCCTAGAGGAGAACATAGGCAAAACACTCTCCAACATAAATCACAGCAGGATCCTCTATGATCCACCTCCCAGAATAATGGAAATAAAAGCAAAAATAAACAAATGGGATCTAATTAAAATTAAAAGCTTCTGCACAACAAAGGAAACTATAAGCAAGGTGAAAAGACAGCCTTCTGAATGGGAGAAAATAATAGCAAATGAAGCAACTGACAAACAACTAATCTCAAAAATATACAAGCAGCTTATGCAGCTCAACTCCAGAAAAATAAATGACCCAATCAAAAAATGGGCCAAAGAACTAAATAGACACTTCTCCAAAGAAGACATACGAATGGCTAACAAACACATGAAAAGATGCTCACATCACTCATTATCAGAGAAATGCAAATCAAAACCACAATGAGGTACCATTTCACACCAGTCAGAATGGCTGCGATCCAAAAGTCAACAAGCAATAAATGCTGGAGAGGGTGTGGAGAAAAGGGAACCCTCTTACACTGTTGGTGGGAATGCAAACTAGTACAGCCACTATGGAGAACAGTGTGGAGATTCCTTAAAAAACTGGAAACAGAAATGCCATACGACCCAGCAACCCCACTGCTGGGCATACACACGGAGGAAACCAGAATTGAAAGAGACGCATGTACCCCAATGTTCATCGCAGCACTGTTTACAATAGCTAGGACATGGAAGCAACCTAGATGTCCATCAGCAGATGAATGGATAAGAAAGCTGTGGTACATAATCACAATGGAGTATTACTCAGCCATTAAAAAGAATACACTTGAATCAGTTCTAATGAGGTGGATGAAACTGGAACCTATTGTACAGAGTGAAGTAGGCCAGAAGGAAAAACACCAATATAGTATACTAACGCATATATATGGAATTTAGAAAGATGGCAATGATGATCCTGTATGCGAGACAGCAAAAGAGACACAGATATATAGAACAATCTTTTGGACTCTGTGGGAGAAGGCAAGAGTGGGATGACTTGGGAGAATGACATTGAAACATGTATATTATCATATGTGAAATGGATCACCAGTCAAGGTTCGATGAATGCGACAGGGTGCTTGGGGCTGATGCACTGGGATGACCCAGAGGGATGGGATGGGGAGAGAAGAGGGAGAGGGGTTCAGGATGGGGAACACATGTACACCCATGGTGGTTTCATGTCAATGTAGGGCAAAACCAACACAAAATTGTAAAATAATTAGCCTCCAATTAAAATAAATATTATTTTTTAAAAAAGAGTTTGCATTTAAAAAAATGATTTTTTAAAGATCCTGCCTCCAAACACACTCACCTGCTGAGGTGGTTAGACCAGTACTTTAACAGACACCATTTAGTCCCTGTGCTTCAGACAATAAAGAATATGCCGCAATGTGGGAGACCTGGGTTCAATCCTTGGGTCAGGAAGATTCCCCTGGAGGAGAAAATGGCAACCCACTCCAGGATTCTTGCCTGGAGAATCCCATGGACAGAGGAGCCTTGTGGGCTACAGTCCATAGAGTCACAAAGAGTCGGACACAACTGAGCAACTAACACTTTCACTTTCTTCCATCATTCAGTCCGCAACTTGAAACTTGTGATTCTAAGTAGAATTGCCCAACTATTCCACCCAACCAGTGGATTCAAGGTGTGGGGCCTGGAGCAGCAGCAATGCCTGGGAGCTCATCAGAAATGCAGGTCCTTGGCCCCCATCCTAAACAACTGAACTGGGAACCTGGGGGTGAAGCTCAGTGCTCAAGATCTTAACAGATTCTCTGGGTAAACATTTTGATGTGTGCTCGGTAAATTTTCAGGAAGTCAACCAGTGAATCCAGTTCTCTAGGTATACATCAAGTATTATAGTAAATGCAAGTATATTAGATCTTGGAAAAGCCTTTGCAAAAAATAAAGGATCCAAGGAGACTGAAACAGCAGTGCCCCAGGATGGGCATTTCCTGCTGGACCCGCTGAGGGTGGGCAAATAGACAGGATACCTTACCCTCAGCTTCCTCACCCAGACAGGTTGGAGGGCCTGCCTCTAGACTGGCTGTGGGCATGCAGTGAGAACACACACACAGTGTGTGTGTCACAGGTCTGATGCCCTCTGGGTGCCTCTATGTGGGGGCGGTTCCCACGCCTGCCTCACCGCACAGGACTCAGGCTTCACAGCTCATTTCTATGGAGCCACTGGGACTCCAAGGATTAAGTCTATATTCTATATTTTACTCTGCCTTCATCAATCTCTCAGAGAAATAAGAACTGAGTTACTGGCAGGCTGTTTTTGAAGACACGGGGGGTGTAGAGGGAAGGGGTACCTGCAGGGGGGTGCCCCTGGTACAGGAATCTATGACAAATAGTAAGTTTCCAGGGCATTCGTAGGAAGAGGAAGCCTTCTCTAAGTGGTTACTCTCGAATCATGTTTCCTTAATGTGGATCACGCAAACAAAGAAAGATAGGCAAACATAGTAACTAAAGCATTTTACCCAGAAGACATGAAAACACAGTCTCCGAAATCCTGATCTAGCTTTCTGATAAAATTACTTTCAGGAAGTAGCATAAATTTTACTTAGGTACAGGCCTCATGTTGAGCTGAACAAGAGGATTTTGCAGAATATGATAAAACTGGTAAATGTAGGTAATCTGCTACCAAATTTGTTTTAATGTATCTTGGACTCATTTCTTTTTTAGTAATGAAATACTTAAATAGATTTTCAAATGATGTATTTCCCAGTTCCATAATTTGTAATTTCAATGATAAATGAGATTACATTTTTATATCATATTTTACAACAGTAATGGAAAGCACTATAATTTTTCTTTCCTCGGGATTCTCTTTAAATTTAAAATATACCTCTTTTTCAAGTAACATTAGCTTTTTTGTATGTCTATTTTTAACACATTTACATGTATTTTCATAATGTTCCCCAAATTCAGATCATGGAATTATCATTTTTCAAAAGAGACATATAGCCAGAATGAAGAGGATATATATGTAGGCAATACATTTTCAATGTAAATTATCTTAAATTCTCAACAATGACAAAATGTTTATGAGAGAATAATCATATTTTCTTTAAATTTGTGCATATATATAAAAGTCATTTAACTAATGTAACATAAAAAAGTGAAGACTCAGAAATCAAACATTTAGGCAACATTCTAGTACTGAAAGGAGAAAATAATGCCTATGTTCAGTTAAAATAAAAATGTTACATAAAACAGAGACAAGTTATGATATGTACAGTGGAATATTAACACAGAAGATACACAAGCAATAACACAGATGAATCTCTGAGATAAAACATAGAAAAAAACAATTCTGTGCAAATTGTCTTATTCCATTCATATGAAGTTAAGAAAACAGGCAAAACTACTTGAAAGTTACAGCGTTACTGTCAGAGGAAAAGTCTGACTGGGCGCGGACATGAGGGCCGCCAAGCCAGCCTGGGTGATGGCTGCACAGATGCACCATGGGAAGTTCACCCAGCTGTGAGCCTGAGCACTGTGCCATATATGGTAAGGTACATGCAGTTTCTGTTAGCAAAAACACATGTCAAACAGTGCTTTTTAAAAATTAATGATTCATGGAAAAAGTAAACAATTACAGGATTATGAAACAAAGTCAAATCACTGTAAATATGAAGAGGGGCCCAACTTAATTAGTTACAATAATACAAACCTAAAGGAATCCGAAGGCTGGCCCTTCATAAAGGGTCACAGGCCTTCTCCTTTGACTGTAGGGGAAGACCTAGAACGTAACAGCTGTCGTTCCCACACTTAGACTACACAACAGCAGAAGTAAAAATTTTACATATTTAATTAAGATTGCCTTTAACAAAATCAAAACAGAGATTTTCCTGTTGAGTCTGAAGAAGGAACGCATCCTGTTGTGTGAGAGCCACGTGGCTAAGACCTGCCTGAGGGTGACTTTTAGGATCTGAGAGCAAATCCACTAACTGCTGGCCAACCACGGTAGAGCCCAGTTCTATGAGCACAAGGACCCGAATTCCACCCACAAGCTGAAAAAATCTGGGAGAGGATCCAGATGAGGAGGGTTCTAGAGAAGAATGCAGAGCAGATGGTACCTCTGTTTCAGCCTTGGGAGACTCCAGACTTCTGACCTCAGAGACTGGGAGATAAGTGAATATTCTGCACACAAATATGATGTAAAACCAGCAATTGTAAGAAGAGACTACAAATGTAGGATATTGGAAATGCATTTGAAACTAAAAGATCAGTAACTTAAAGCAATCTTGTGTTTATCTGTGTATATGTGTGTGTGTGTGTGTGTGTGTGTGTGTCTGTATATATAGCCTGCTATATCAAAACCTTATGGCAACTGCAAACTGAAAATCTCCAATATACATGCACACACACACACACACACACACATAAAGCAATCCCAACACAACACTAAAATTAGGCATCAGATCACGAGAACAAAAGAGAAAGGGAGAAAAAAGACCTACAAAAACAAACCCAAAACAATTAACAAAATGTCAATAAGAACATACATGTTGATAATTATCTTAAATGTAAATGGATTAAATGCTACAACCAAAGGACATAGATTAATTCAATGGATAAAAAAACAAGACCCATATATATGCTGTCTATAAGAAACCCACTTCAGATCTACGGACATGTACAGACTCAAAGGAAGGAAATGGATATCAAAAGAAAGATGTAGTAGCAATTCTCATATCAGACAAAGCAGACTAAAATACTGTTACAAGAGCCAAAGAAACGCTACATAATGATCAATGAATCAATCCAGGAAGTTATAACAATTGTAAATACGTGTACCCAACACAGGACATCTCAATATATAAGACATATACTAACAGGTATAAAGGGAGAAATAGACAATAACACAATAATAGTAGAGGACTTTAACACCCCACTTGAATCAATGGACAGATCACTCAGACAGAAAATCAATAAGGAAACACAGCCCTTAAATGACACATTAGACCAGATGACTTAATTAATACTTATATAGCATCCGTCCAAAGGCAGCAGAATACACATTCTTCTCAAGGGCACATGGAACATTCTCCAGGATTGACCACATGCTGGGCGACAAACCGAGCCATGGTAAATTGAAGAAAACTGATCTTTTTTGTACAGTTCTTCTGTGTATTCTTGCCACCTCTTCTTAACATCTTCTGCTTCTGTTAGATCCAGACCATTTCTGTCCTTTATCAAGCCCATCTTTGCATGAAATGTTCCCTTGGTATCTCTAATTTTCTTGAAGAGATCTCTAGTCTTTTCCATTCTGTTCTTTTCCTCTATTTCTTTGCATTGATCGCTGAGGAAGGCTTTCTTATCTCTTCTTGCTAGTCTTTGGAACTCTGCATTCAGATGCTTATATCTTTCCTTTTCTCCTTTGCTTTTCGCCTCTCTTCTTTTCACAGCTATTTGTAAGGCCTCCTCAGACAGCCATTTTGCTTTTTTGCATTTCTTTTCCATGGGGAGGTCTTGATCCTTGTCTCCTGTACAATGTCATGAACCTCCATCCATAGTTCATCAGGCACTCTATCTATCAGATCTAGTCCCTTAAATCTATTCCTCACTTCCACTGTATAATCATAAGGGATTTGATTTAGGTCATACCTGAATGGTCTAGTGATTTTCCCTACTTTCTTCAATTTAAGTCTGAATTTGGCAATAAGGAGTTCATGGTCTGAGCCACAGTCAGCTCCTGGTCTTGTTTCTACTGACTGTATAGAGCTTCTCCATCTTTGGCTGCAAAGAATATAATCAATCTGATTTTGGTGTTGACCCTCTGGTGATGTCCATGTGTAGAGTCTTCTCTTGTGTTGTTGGAAGAGGGTGTTTGTTATGACCAGTGCATTTTCTTGGCAAAACTCTATTAGCCTTTGCCCTGCTTCATTCCGTATTCCAAGGCCAAATTTGCCTGTTACTCCAGGTGTTTCTTGACTTCCTACTTTTCCATTCCAGTCCCCTATAATGAAAAAGACATCTTTTTTGGGTGTTAGTTCTAAAAGGTCTTGTAGGTTTTCATAGAACCCTTCATCTTCAGCTTCTTCAGCATTACTGGTTGGGGCATAGACTTGGATTACTGTGATATTGAATGGTTTGCCTTGGAATGAACAGAGATCATTCTGTCATTTTTGAGATTGCATCCAAGTACTGCATTTTGGACTCTTTTGTTGACCAAGAGGGAACTTACCTCAATATAATAAAGGCCATATATAACAAACTCACAACAAACATTATTCTCATTGGTGAAAAACTGAATTTCCTCTAAGATTAGGAACAAGACAAGGATGTCCACTCTCACCTCTATTATTCAATACAGTTTTGGAAGTCCTTGCCATAGCAATCGGAGAACAAAAGGAAAAAAAGGAATTCAAATTCCAATCCAAATTGGAAAAGAAGTAAAACTGTCACTGTCTCCAAATGACATAATACTATAGATAGAAAATCCTAAAGATACTATGAGAAAACTACTAGAGCTAATCAATGAATCTGGAATGTTGCAGGATACAAAATTAATGCACAGAATTCTGCTACATTTTGAATGTAAAAACAAAAATTCAGAAACAGAACTCAAGGAAGCAATCCCCATTACCATTATCTCAAAAAGAATTAAGTACCTATGAATAAACTTACCTAAAGAGGCAAAAGACTTGCACTCCGAAAACTGTAAGGTACTGGTGAAAGAAATCAAAGATAACACAAACAAATGGAAAGATATATGATGTTCTTGGACTGGAATAATGAACACTATCAAAATGACTATATTAACTAACAAAATTTACAGATTCAATACAATCCCTATCAAACTACCAATGGCATTTTTCATAGAGCTAGAACAAACAATCTTAAAAATCTGTATGGAGATATAAAAGATGCTGAACAGCCAAAGCAATCTTGAAAAAGATAAACAGAGTTGAAGGAACCGGTCTCCCTGACTTCAAACTATACTATAAAGCTGCAGTCATCAACACAGTACAGTCCAGGCACAAAAACAGAAATACAGATCAATGGGATAATTCAGCAACCCGAGAAATAAACCCACATACCTATGGTCACATATCTATGACCAAGAAGGAAAGACTATACAATGGAGGAAAGACAGTATCATCAATAAAGCATACTGGGAAAACATGTAAAAAATGAAAGTAGAACATTCTTTAACACCATACTCAAAAATAAACTCAAAATGGATTAAAGACCTAAATATAAGAGTGGATACTATAAAACTCTTAGAGGAAACATAAGAAGAACACATTTTGACACAAATTGCAGCAGTATCTTTTCCAAGGCATCTCCTAGAATAATGGAAATAAAAATAATCAAGGGGACCTAGTTAATCTTAAAAGCTTTTGCACAGCAAAGAAAACCATAAAAAGGCAAAAAAAAAAAAACACTACAGAATGGGAGAAAATATTTGCAAAAGATGTGAGGGACAAGGAATTAGTCCCTCAAATTTATAAACAGCTCATGCAACTCAATATCAAAAAAAAAAAAAATCCAACCAAAAAATGGGCAATCTAAGAAGACATTTCTGCAAAAAAAGACATACAAATGGCCAAGAGTACATGAAAAGATGCTGCTGCTGCTGCTGCTGCTAAGTCACTTCAGCCATGTCTGACTCTGCAACCCCATGGACTGCAGCCCACCAGGCTCCCCGGTCCCTGGGATTCTCCAGGCAAGAACACTGGAGTGGGCTGCCATTTCCTTCTCCAATGCATGAGATTGCTAAATATCAATAATTATTGGAGAAATGTAAATCAAAACTACAATGAGGTTTCACCTCACACTAAGCAGAATGGCCATCATCAAAAAAAATCTACAAATAATAAATACTGTAGAGACTGTGTTGAAAAAAAATCTACAAATAATAAATACTGTAGAGACTCTTACACTGCTGATGGGAATGTAAATTGGTGCAGCCGCTATGGAGAACAGTACAGTGGTTCCTTTTCAAACTAAAAACAGAGCTGCCATATGATCCACCAATCCCACTCCTGAGCATATTCTGAACAAAACTATAGCTCAGAAAGATACATGCACCCCTGTGTTCACTGCAGCCCTATTCACAATAGCCAAGGCACGGAAACAACCTAAATGTCCACTGACAGATGAATGGGTAAAGAAGATGTGGTATTTACACACAATGGAATGTTACTCAACCACTTATTTGCATCACCATGGATGGACCCAGAGATTATTATCCTGAGTGAAGTAAGCTTAAACTTCTTTAGACAGTCTGAAACCTGAACTTTACAGATGCCCGCGAGGAGGCTCAAGAGGAAATGAGGTACCTGTTGCTGGAAACTGGAGGAAGATCATAGTCTGGCAGTTCCTCACATGGTTAACCAGTGATCTCACTCCTAGATGCATGCCCAGGAGAGAATGTATGTCCACAGATAACTCATACACAGATGCTCACAGCAGCGTCTTCATAATAGCCCAAAATTAGAAGCAACCCGAAAGATCATTAGCGGGTGAAAGAACAAACCAATTTTGGTGCATCTGGACAATGGACATGATCTGGCCACCAAGGGATGAGCACTGACAGACCAGCACGTGGTCCCTGGGAAACATCAGGCCAAGTAAAAGGCTCCAGACACAGACACCCACGTGCCGTGGGCTCCACTCGTACGAAGGTCCAGAGCAGACAAGCACGCAGAGACAGACGGCAGAGTACAGTGTACCTATGCCTGGAGCACACGGGGGTCAGGGGAGGTGACAGGTAAACTGACGAGAGGTTTCTTCCTGTGGTAATGCAACTTGCCCCAAACTTGATGGGGGCAAGGGATACACAACACTAAGAATAAATTGCAAGCTGCTAAACTGTGCTAAATGGACAAATTGTGTGGCATGTAAATTATTATCTCAATAGAGCTGTTAGAATAAGATACACCCGACATCATTAATCATTAGGGAAAAGCAATGAGAGATCCCCACAAACCAATTACGATGCCTAAAATAGATAATTTTTAAACCTGACAGTACCAAGAGATGAAAAGAAAGCAGGGCCGATGGAGACTCACATGCTGCTTGTGAAAAGGCAGTCTACCAAACATCTGTCGTCAACCTCTGGAAGCGTTTAGTTCTGGTCACTTATTTGCGGGTCTATGTGCCTGGAGTCTCTGAGGAAGCCTCTGAGGCCTGTCCACCTCCAGGCCTCTTCAGCCCAACTCTGCCCTCCTTTCTGGGTCATTGCCCACAGATCGGGTAGGAACTGGCTTCACGGAGGCCAGTCACACACCCGGGTTCTGCTCCATGGCCGACGCCTGTGCATGGAGATCTGCACGTGAGACCTGAGAACACACTTCAGTCCCAGGTGACAGAGGCTCCGGGAACAAGACTCACCTTTGGATTTTTCTGCATGTAAACCCATCCTGGCAAAGTCCCTGCACGCAAGGTGCACAGCGAGAATGATGTTGGACTGGCTTGCTCGGGAGGCAGGAAAACAAAATGGACTGATTCTGTTACCCTCATTTTCTATACTGAGACATTGCTTCTATGATAAACTAAGTTCTGAAGAAATGTAAAGCTGTCCCACAAACACACAGATGTTTGATTAAGTCAAAGAAAAACACTAAGCTTTCTGCCTCCATCCAATTACACCCCTCACTGTGCTTAATCTCTTCCTCTCCAACTTTTTTAAAATTTATTCACTTTAATGGGAGGACAATTACTTTACAATATTGTGATGGGTTTTGCCATATATCAATACGAATCAGCCACAGGCATACACGTGAACCCTCTCTCCTGAACCCCATCCCACCTCCCTCCCCAGCTCATCCGTCCAGGCTATCACAGACACCGGCTTCTGGTGCCGTGCATCACACCTCAAGCTTGCACTGACTATCGATTTTACCTATGGTAACACATGTGTTCCAATGCTATTCTTTCAAATCACCCCACTCTCTCCTTCTCCCACTGAGCCCAAAAGTCTGTTCTTTACATCTGCGTCTCCATTGCTGCCCTGAACGTAGGACTTCGGTACCAGATACCATATATACGTGTTAATATACAGTATTGGTCTTTCTCTTCCTGACTTACTTCGTTAAAACAAGGTTGCAGTAAGGGTGGGGGCCTCACTTCTCGCTCCCTTCACCCCCACCCCCACCCAGTGGAAATGCAAATAAGTCCCCTGTCTTACAATGACCAGGACCAGGCTCTGGAGGTGCCGACTCCAAGCTCAGGGCAGCATCAGATTGCTTCTTGGAATCTTGCAGAAGATGCAGAAATACCTTTTTGAAAATGGAAAAGAGCTTCACGTTATTTTATGTTCCCTTCCACTTTGTACCTCTTGTGCTTCAATTACCCAGCTGGGTCATTATGACAATATTCACCAAACAGCCACCATATTTCACTTGGTAGTTCAGTTAAGGGACAGAACTCTAAGGCCACCTGGTCCTGCCCACAGGACACAAAGGTGAGTAAAACCAGTCTGAACCTCAGGGCACCTCGGTCCTGGCCAAGCCGCCAGGCAGGAACAGGCAGGGTGTGGTGGAGCTGATCACACAGAGCAACCAGTTCAACTGTGGTTTGTGAAACGCTGTCCAGCAGGAAGAATCAGGAAGACTAACAAATCAGGCCCAAACTGGTGAGCCACACCACGGATTCAGAGTGGGTGGACCCACGTGTGACAATCTCCACCACAGAGTCTTCTCCACAGGCTCTGGGACCTCTTAATACCTAAACAGGTTTGTCCTATAAACTGGCTTGAAGTTAGTAATTGGTTAGTGCTGGACGCCGACACCTTGCCTCACTGTTCAAACCGAAGGGCTGTGGCTATCAACAAAGTCCACGACAATAAATGCTGCAGAGGCTATGGAGAAAAGGGAACCTTCCTACACTGTTGGCGGGAATATAGAGCATCCCCTATGAAGAACAGTATGGAGGTTCCTTACAAAACTAAAAACAGAGCTACCACATGACCCAGCAATCCCACTCCTAGGCACGTAGCTGGAGAAAAACATAATTCGAAAAGACACACGTTCACTGCAACACTTTACAACAGCCAGGTCATGGAAGCAACCTAAATGTCCATCAGCAGAGGAATGGATAAGGACAACGTGGTACATATATATTAGCCATAATAAATAATGAAATAATGCCATTTGCAGCAACATGGATGGACACAGAGATATCATATTAAGTGAAGAAAGGCAGAAAAAAAGAAAAATATCATAAACATTGCTCCTATGTTCTATTTAAAATATGAGACAGATGACCTTATTTACAAAAGAGAAACAGACTCACAGACATAGGAAACAGAGCTACAGTTACCAAATGGGGAAGGAGGGAGGGATAAACTAGGAGTTTGGAATGAACTTATGTACACACTACTATAAAAGAACTAGATAACCAACAAAGACCTACTGTATAGCACAGGGAACTATACTGAATATCTTGTAATAGAATATATACATATTCATATAAACATACATATATATGTATATATATGGGCTTCCCTGGTAGCTCAGGTGGTAAAGAATCTGCCTGCAGTGTAGAAGACCCTGGTTTGATTCACGGGTCAGGAAGATACCCTGGAGAAGGAATAGATGACCCACTCCAATATTCATGGGTTTCCCTGGTGGCTCAGACAGTAAAGAATCACCTGCAATGCAGGAGACTTTAGTCAGATCCCTGTGTTGGGAAGCTCCCCTGGAGGAGGGCATGGCAACCCACTCTAGTATCTTTGCCTGGAGAATCCCTATAGACAGAAGAGTCTGGTGGGCTGCAGTCCATGGGGTTGCAAAGAGTCAGACATGACTAAGCAACTAAGCACAGCACAGCACATCAGTTCAGTTCAGTTCAGTGGCTCAGTCGTGTCCGACTCTTTGCGACCCCATGAATCGCAGCACACCAGGCATCCCTGTCCATCACCAACTCCCAGAGTTCACTCAGACTCGCGTCCATCGAGTCCGTGATGCCATCCAGCCATCTCATCCTGTCGTCCCCTTCTCCTCCTGCCCCCAATCCCTCCCAGCATCAGAGTCTTTTCCAATGAGTCAACTCTTCGCATGAGGTGGTCAAAGTACTGGAGCTTCAGCTTTAGCATCATTCCTTCCAAAGAAATCCCAGGGTTGATCTCCTTCAGAATGGACTGGTTGGACACACACACAGAGCTTTCCTGGTGGCTCAAACAGTAAAGAATCTGCCTGCAATGCAGGAGACCCGGGTTCAATCCCTGGATTGGGAAGAGCCCCTGGAGAAGGGAATGACTAGCCACTCCAGTATTCTTGCCCAGGGAATCCCTTGGACAAGGGAACCTGGTGGGTTACAGAGTAGGACACAGTTGAGTGACTAACATGACTATACATGCACATGCCTGAATCCCTCTGCTGTACACCCAACACTGCCACAACATTGACTATCAACTGTATTTCCATAATTTTTTTTTTAATCCAAGGACTAGGCCCAAAATCAGTACGAGCGAGGTGCAAAAGCACGTGCCTGGAGACAGGGAGATGCGAGGACAGGAGTCTGTGGGTGACTGCTCGGGGGCAGGGGACAGGCCGCGTACAGAGGAGGGAGGGTGTCCCTGATGAGGACGCTCGTGGGCTGCAAGGAGAGGCAATCTGGAGAGGGCAGAGGCGCTGGGCTCTGAGGCAGGGGCTCCATGCCCAGCAAAGGTTGGTCAGCCTTGCGCCATAGACAGAGGACTCACGCATCCCAAGACCAGAGTGACAGAAACTCAGTGCATAAAAGCCACAGACGGGGGAGCAGGCAGTCGGTTTCCCCACTCATCGCTCAGCCACGATCCACTCAGCCTCTCCTGGGGACCATCACTGAGCCAGGCACTGCCCAGTGCTGCCTTCCCCCGGCAGCATCACCACACACACGCCCCCTCGGCCCTGCCCACTCTGCAAAGCCCTGGGGTCCTGACCTCGGCCCCACTGCAGCCTTCCCACCAGGTGGGTTCCCCTTGTGAATCCAAGTCACCCCCTCCCTGGACTCTGGACTCTGCAAGCAGCATTTCTGTCCTGACAGTTTATTTTGGGGAACGAGCACAGAGATATTGACCAACTTTAGGCATTCCTAGGAGCCCGTGGCCCCTAGAAGAAGATGGGGAGAGGGTGCTAGGGGAGAAGCAGCTGGCAAGGGGGGAAGAGACTCGCGTTCTTGGTGCATATCATGAATTAGCTTGGGCAGACTTCTGCTGAGAGGAGTCTGAGTCCTCCGAATTAGTGAGGAGCCATGAGGTGTCATTATTTTCGATCTGATGAGGTTGCTTTTATTGGTAAGATAACATTTTGCTGATTCCCAGTAAGACCCCAAGGAAAAGCTGCAGACCTCACAATTACTACAAGTGGAAACAACAGCTTAATAATAAGAGAGTAGCAACGCTGTACCATGTGTTACCTTCACTGCCTCATCTAATAAACTGTATTAATAATAAGATACAAAAAATAGAATTGTTGCAAAGAGTGAATGTGTTTGCATGTAAAGCTGGGAAGACAATCCCAGCCAAATGGGAAGCTCATGCTATCTGATCCCGAGAGTGATGGGAGGAGGAATGACGACCACTGGATGCCTGCAACGTGTCACATCATTTAATTATTAAGTTGACCCAATGAGATCAGCACGGTCATCCCGAGAAGCGAGCGCCGAGGCCCAGTGAAACCAGGATTCACCTGGTGCATTTACCAAGAATGAATCAGAAACAGTAGAAAGAGTGCAACTCAAGATTCATTCACGGAGCAAAGACTTCCTTTGTACCTCATTTTAATGGGAATTTTCACTGGGTTTTAAAATGTAACTGTGAATTATACAAAACATACCTTGAAAACAAAGGAGGGAGTCTTGATAATCATCTTCATCTGCTCTTCTGGCAGATGTGAGATTTCCCTCTCTTTCTCCTTTCCTAGCAAGGCAGAGTGTGTGTGTGTGTGTGTGTGTGTGTGTGTGTGTGTGGTGTGTGTGTGCACGTGTACCTGTGTGTGTGTGTGTACCTGTGTGTGTACCTGTGTGTGTGTGTGCATGTGTACCTGTGTGTTTGTGTCTGTGTGTGTAGTGTGTGTGTGTGCCGTGTGTGTGTCTGTGTGTGTGTAGTGTGTGTGTGTGCATGTGTACCTGTGTACCTGGGAGGAGGAAACATGATAAAGGCAGAGGCCCTGCTCTCAGAAGCTCGCAGACCACCCGACAGATCCGTACAACACAGAACTCGCATCGTATGGACTAGTCTCAGCAGCCTGGAGTGACAACGTACAGCAAGGTGACTACAGGTAACAATACTGTATCATATATTTGAAAGTAGCTGAGACAATAATTTTTTTAATTTCTCATAACAAAAAAAAATTCAATTATGTAAGGCAATGGATATAACTAAATGTATAATGGTGATCATTTCCCAATATATCCATAAATCATAATGCTGTGCTCTTTAAACTGATACCATGTTATATGTCGATAAAACTGAGAAGAAAGAAAGGACCAAATTAAACTTCAGGGACACTAAACGGTGTGAAAACAATTGACAATTTAACAAAACTATGGATTTAAGTACAAAGCCTATGGCACCTCTAAAGGAAGAGAAGGTCAGGTGTTGGGGAGTCTTCATTCGGGGATTTGTGTTTTTGTAATTGAGAAGAGCTGCAGGCTCTAACCTCCATAATGGTCCCGGATCACCTCAGTGTCAGCTGGGCCATTAATCCTCAGACCGCAGGGCTGAGCCTGCGCCTCATCAAGCACGGTTAGACCCCAAACGTGACCTGCACTGAAAGTGCCAGCTTGATGGCCTGCATCCTGGAGACGGCCAGTGCAAGACGCCTTCTGCCTGGATGCTGCAGAAATTCACGAAACTGACCAGCCTCTGTAAGACAATGGCAGCACCACTGCAGCAAGAACGTGAGCAGAGGAAGAATCCCCAAACTTTAGCCAATGTAATATAAGCTGCATCTTTCAGCTTCCCCAGAGAGATTTTTTTTTTTAAGACAATGGAAGATAAAATCATGGAGATGGTTTAAATGATTCTGGGTAGGGCTCTCCGCTGCCAGGTCACACCATGCACACAGAAGGACTTCTATAATTTCAAAGAACTTGAATGAGTTCACAATTGCTGATATAACAAATTGTCACAAACATAGGGCTTATGACAATGCACATCTACCACCTTATAATCCTGAAGATCAGAAATCTAAAATGGACCCGAGGACTAAGATCAGGACGTTGCAGGGGCTGAGGAAGGAGGCCCTCTGCTGCCTTTTTCAGCTCCTAGTGGCCTGTTTCTTTGGCTCGAAGCCCCTTCCTCTGTCTTCAAAGCTCATTGCTGCAATCTCCACTTCCACAAAGGCATCACCCACTCCAGGGTTCCAAGGATACGCCGGCTCTGGGGGTTCCGAGTGGTTCTCAGTATACATCGAGAGATGGAGTGAGTGCAGGGCCTGAGACTCCACCAGGAAGGGATCAGAGGGAGCAGCCCCCTCCTGACCATGACTGCATCCAGCAGCCAGGCTCCTGGGAGAGACAATGACTCTAGCTCCAGGGAATTACAATAGGATCTGGAGCTCAAAGATGGGGGGACCTGTTAGAAGACATAAGTCGGCCCAGTGGGGTCCACTGGCAAAATCTGAGGTGAATTCCAAGTAAATAATTATCACAGTGAATTGTAGCTCACTGAACAAAATAGGAAGCCATACATCACTATGGACATCAACAGACAGGGTGAAGATACAGTGCTTCCTTATGTTAATGTCAATTTAAAATGTAGACTCCACACTGGCGTTAGGAAATTGTCCCCTTGGCAGATGTCTCAGCCACAAAGAACACGGAAAAGGGCTAAAACCAGTGGGGAAAGTGGAGTTAAGAAAGAATGGGAATTTGAAGAATCTCAAAGCACATCCTCAAAAAATAAGCAACAATGATGGGAAAAGGAATCAGCTTCCAGGGGAAATGCCTGGCAGACCCCTCTTGACCTGGACGATCAAAGTACTGGTCACAGTGTGGTCACTGCTCCCCAGCAGGCATTGGGGAGCAAAGAGACAAGGCAGCCCTCCTGTGACGCTCCAGCCAGAATGTGAACAGGAGGAACCCATAGCACCGCAAAGTGAGGGCTCGATCATCTGCAGGAACATCCAGATCACTAAGTCAAGGAAACAGGGATTCTTCCTGCTTGATGGCTGCTCCAGAGATAGGCAGTGAGCTGAGCAAGACTCATGCTGATGGATCAGAGCCTTTTGCTCCTAAGGGCAAGGGTGGGATGATTGAAACATGATGGGCAAAGACTGTCTGGGGGTTCTTTGTTCTTAGAAGTTGTTCTCAAAGAGTAAAAGTAAACAACTAGAACATGAACGTCAGGTCTTTACTCTCACTCTGGACTTGAGTTTTTCATCCTCTTAACACTGTGTAAGATGAAGGCATCCAAGCTCAGGCACCAGAGGGAATGACACTCAGGATCCTCTTGACAGAGAGACAAAGGAAACTCCTAGAGGAACTCGGCAGGCTCGGTGGAAAGAAACTGGCCATCTCACATGGGCAGTCTGACTTCCTAAAATACTAAAAGCTTCAGGCATATTAAAACTGCCCTAGGGCACTAATCACGGAGGGACACGCTGTTGGGAGGGAGGGGAGTGCGCCGATGTAGAGGATGTATGGGAAACCTTGGTATCTTCTGCTCCACTGCTGTGAACCTAAACCGGCTCCAAAAATTAGTCTCTTCAACACCATGCTACTCACATTCACCCAGTGTGCACCGCGTCAGCAGATTCTGTCTTAGCCTTAGAGTGGCTGTTAACAGACTTCATCTGCAGCTTGGGGGCTCCCACTCTCCTGGCCCACAGCCCTACACACAGTAAACACTATTCCTTGCACTGGAGTTGTTGTTCAGTCGCTCAGTGGCGTCTGGCTCTTTGTGACTCCATGAACTGCAGCATACCAGGCTTCCCTGTCTATCACCAACCAACTCCTGGAGCTTGCTCAAACTCATGCCCATTGAGTTTGTGATGTCATCCTATCATCTCATCCTCTGTTGTTCCCTTCTCCTCCTGCCTTCAATCTTTCCCATCATCAGGGTCTTTTCTAATGAGTTTGCTCTTTGCATCAGGTGGCCAAGGTATTGGAGCTTCAGCTTCAGCATCAGTCCTTCCAATGAGTATTCAGGGTTGATTTCCTTCAAAATTGACTGGTTTGATCTCCTTACAGTCCAAGGGCCTCTCAAGAGTCTTCTCCAGCACCAGTTTGAAAGCATCAATAGAGGGGTGGGTATGTACTTGCCAAAATAAAGACAGTGATGACCACAATCAAATTCCACACCCCAGTCTCACGGGCCTGAGGCCTGTTTAGGGACCGTGACTTACAAGGACATGATCGCAGCTCAAGTGAAGCTTGGGCTCTAGCTGCAGAGCCAGGCTTGCTGCTGGCAGCCCCTCCTCACCCACTAGGAAGTTGGCAGGCAGAATGCAGACAAACAAAAGAAAACGTCCTGGGGTGCGGTTACAGCCCCGCTAACCGTAATCGATCACAGACTCAAGACAGCAAAGTCAATACTCGCCAAGTGTAAAGACACAAAATTGGTGGAGATGGGTATTTTACAGACAATACCAAACAAAAGAATTTTTTTAAAGGTGCTTAATCTTTTTTCAATTTAAGAAAGCTTTCTCAAATAGATCCATATATACTATAAAATTATATTTCATTAAATCTCCTATCTGAGATATATAAAATGTTGGCTGCCCCTAACAACAGATATCTTCTTTTTCAGTATCTGTGTGTGTGTGTGGGATAAAAGAGAGATGAGACTGTATCAACAATATTTATTTAGTACCTATTACACACAAAGCGTGTACTAAACGTAGCAGGTGGAAATTACTGCAAGAAACGAGGAGCAGATGAGACTTTCAAAGTAATTGAGTAGCTGGTTCTGTGACTCCTCATTGGGCTTGTTTGGGGATGATTAACAGGATGTGATCCACACAGTCAAAGGCTTTGGCATAGTCAATAAAGCAGAAATAGATGTTTTTCTTGAACTCTCTTGCTATTTCTATGATCCAGCAGATGTTGGCAATTTGATCTCTGGTTCCTCGGCCTTTTCTAAAATCAGCTTGAACATCTGGAAGTTCTTAAGAAACCTATATGTAGGTCAGGAAGCAACAGTTAAAACTGGACATGGAACAACAGACTGGTTCCAAATAGGAAAAGGAGTACGTCAAGGCTATATATTGTCACCCTGCTTATTTAACTTGTATGCATAGTACATCATGAGAAACGCTGGGCTGGAAGAAGCACAAGCTAGAATCAAGATTGAGGGAGAAATATCAATAACCTCAGATATGCAGATGACACCACCCTTGTGGCAGAAAGTGAAGAGGAACTAAAAAGCCTCTTGATGAAAGTGAAAGAGGAGAGTGAAAAAGTTGGCTTAAAGCTCAACATTCAGAAAACGAAGATCATGGCATCTGGTCCCATCTCTTCATGGCAAATAGATGGGGAAACAGTGGAAACATGGTCAGACTTTATTTTTTGGGGCTCCAAAATCACTGCAGATGGTGACTGCAGCCATGAAATTTAAAGATGCTTACTCCTTGGAAGGAAAGTTATGACCAACCTAGACAGCATATTGAAAAGCAGAGACATTACTTTGCCAACAATGGCAAACACCACTAGACCATTCAGGTATGACCTAAATCAAATCCCTTATGATTATACAGTGGAAGTGAGGAATAGATTTAAAGGTCTAGATCTGATAGATAGAGTGCCTGATGAACTATGGAATGAGGTTCGTGACATTGTACAGGAGATAGGGATCAAGACCATCCCCATGGAAAAGAAATGCAAAAAGGCAAAATGGCTGTCTGGGGAGGCCTTACAAATAGCTGTGAAAAGAAGAGAAGCAAAAAGCAAAGGAGAAAAGGAAAGATATAAGCATCTGAATGCAGAGTTCCAAAGAATAGCAAGAAGAGATAAGAAAGCCTT
>SJXQ01007024.1:0-12610 GCA_006408695.1 Aepyceros melampus | reverse complement strand
AGACTCTTGAGAGTCCCTTGGACTGCAAGGAGATCCAACCAGTCCATTCTGAAGGAGATCAACCCTGGGATTTCTTTGGAAGGAATGATGCTAAAACTGAAGCTCCAGTACTTTGGGCACCTTATGCGAAGAGTTGACTCATTGGAAAAGACTCTGATGCTGGGAGGGATTGGCGGCAGGAGGAGAAAGGGACGACCGAGGATGAGATGGCTGGATGGCATCACAGACTCAAAGGACGTGAGTCTGAGTGAACTCCGGGAGTTGGTGATGGACAGGGAGGCCTGGCGTGCTGCGATTCATGGGGTCGCAAAGAGTCGGACACGACTGCGCGACTGAACTGAACTGAACTGAACTACTTTGCCAACAAAGGTCCGTCTATTCAAGGCTATGGTTTTTCCAGTGGTCATGTATGGATGTGAGAGTTGGACTGTGAAGAAAGCTGAGCACCAAAGAATTGATGCTTTTGTGGTGTTGGAGAAGACTCTTGAGAGTCCCTTGGACTGCAAGGAGATCCAACCAGTCCATTCTAAAGGAGATCAGCCCTGGATATTCTTTGGAAGGACTGATGCTAAAGCTGAAATTCCAATACTTTGGCCACCTCATGCGAAGAGTTGACTCATTGGAAAAGACTGATGCTAGGAGGGGCTGGGGGCAGGAGGAGAAGAGGACGACAGAGGATTAGATGGCTGGATGGCATCACTGACTTGATGGACGTGAGTTTGAGTGAACTCTGGGAGTTGGTGATGGACAGGGATGCCTGGCATGCTGCAATTCATGGGGTTGCAAAGAGTCAGACACGACTTAGTGACCAAAATGAACTGAACTGAACTGAACAGGATGTGAGGTGGGGGAGGAGGATGCTGGAAGAGAAAAGGCAGTTTACAGGGAGGCAAGGTGTGTGGCAGAATGACTCCTTCGAGAAGCAGTGAGAATGGAGCCCTCTGTGTGTCCAGTGCTGTGGAGGTCCCATGATCCTCTGCAATTGCCACAATGCTTAAGAGTGCATTTTACTGCATGCAATTTAAATAATATTTTTTAAAAGAAGAGAGTAAAGAGAAGGAAGATTTTAAAATGCCCGAAAGGAAACTTATTCAATATCTTGTGATAAACTATAATGGAAAATAATCTGATATATATATATATATATATATATATGTATATATAACTGAATGACTTTTGCTGTACACCAGAAACTAACACAACATTTTACATCAACTATAGCTCAACAAAATCAAAGAAGTGTTCAGAAAAAACATGGATGGGTAAAGTAAAAATATTTTGTAGAAGAAAAGCAGATACTAAACAGAAAGGAATATTTAAGGAACACAGCATAAAAACCATTGTTAGAAGTCATGCTGTGATGGAACACTGATCATGACATTAAAAATATAAAGAAACCTTTAATTTCAGAATAAATCACTGCACGGGTGGTCTGGAAACAAGCAGCAGGAAAACTAATACTGGTAAGTCTTCACCTTTGTGTGTTTCCTTGCTATTTGTAATCTGTACTCAGTATTATTATATTATTCGATCCAGACGAAAACTGCATGTGAAAGCTAGGGAAGATTTGTCTCTTTTAGGAATGAGAAACGGAGTTCCAGCCTAGGATGCAGGATGGGCTTCCCCTGACAGCAGGCACAACGCAAGACCCGCTCACTCCCGCACCTCACACTCCCTCCTCCCCAGGGGGAGAGGGGACAAGCGGGAACTAGGGCAAGGGGTTACCAGGGGGAAGAATGCTGGGCTTACAAACAGGTGCATGATCACAGGTCTGAAGGTGCATATCTTTGTCCCAGAAATCACATTTTTGACTCTAAGGCGAGGACAGCAAAATGCCCCCCACACCCTGTTCACCAAGCTCTGTACCATCTTACTGACAGTATGGAAACACTGCACACGATTTAAGTGCCCTACAAGGCAGAGGTGAGAAACTGCACGAGGGAACTGCTTTATGTTAGAAATTATGTAGCCATAAAGATAATGGTTATGGGGAAATGGATACTGCTTGAGATAAATAGCGTTAATTGGGTAACTCCTGATTCTGTTTTATATATACACACACACACACACATATATATGCAATGAGATTTCAAACCTAATTTAGAATTCTGGGCAAGGGAACCCCCTCAGCATCCAGTGGTTAGGAATCTGAACTTCCACTGAAGGGAGCACAAGTTCGGTCCCCGCTGGGGAATTAAGGTCCCACATGCCCTCTGGCCCAAAATAAATAAATGCAAATTATATAAAGGAAAATAGAAATAATTTAAATGCTGGGCAGGTTCCTAACAAGCTAGGAGGTCTTGTTAGGTCTCCACAGAGGAGAGAGGAAAGAAATGGGGGTGAGCTGGGTGTGGTCAGAAATCAGGGAGAAGCCACGAGAGGGGGACCCAGGGGAGGCTGAGCGAGGAGGCTGGCGGGTGAAAGAGCCCAGCAGGAGAAGGGACACTCCCACGCGATGGGGTGGAGGCCCCAGGGATGCCCCATCCAGGGAGAGGGGCCCCAGGCTGCAATCTGTTGCCACCAGCTACATGGCCAGCCCGAGGGACCCCCAGACCTCCCACGCAAGCCCCAGTCACGCTCAACTGCACCAGGCCTACGTTGGGGTCCCCTCCGTCAGCCCAGCTCCCTGCTCCTCAGGGCACCCAATTTTCAGTGCAGGCACAGAGCACAGGGGGCAGACGTGCCAACAGCCTGAAGGCAGGACCACAACCCGTGGGCTCTACACCAGCACCTGGGCTGGGCCTCCCTGAGTTCTGCCAAAACCTCGAGGGCTATCCCACAAGGCATCCGGACCAGGGCTCCCTGAGGCAGGTCATCATCGCCCAGGCATGAAGGGAGCACAGAGACACCTCCATGTCTACCCCGAGATGAACCCTGTCAGCGGGTAAGTATCCCAAGCACTTAAGGCATCGCCACACGCGTCCTAGGTCAGCCATGTAGCCACGGTCCACAGTTTGACCGAGGTCGCCTCACTGTTTCCTCTGCTCCAGCAGGCCACAGCTTGCTGTTGCACTTCAAGTCCATTTTCCATCAATTTCTCTAGCTTTTACCAAAATAAGGGGCCTCCCAGGTAGTACTAGTGGTAAAGAACCGCCTGCCAATGCAGGTAGACGTTAAGAGACCCGGGTTCGATCCCTGGGTCGGGAAGATGCCCTGGAGGAGGACATGGCAACCCATTCTAGTGTTCTTGCCTGGAAAATCCCACGCACAGAGGAGCCTGGTGGGCTACAGTGCCTGGGGTCACAAAGAGTCAGACACAACTGAAGCAACTCAGCATGCAATAAGAATAATGCTTATGAAGGAGACGACTGGCTTAAAAAGACCTGGCAGATGATATAAGTGATACAACAAACAGGTAAGCAGGAGGGCTGCCATCTCTCCTCCGGAAGCTTCCTTGCTGTAATGTCAGGGCAGGGCTGGAACATGCAGCCACAACCATCCTTTGAAAGAAAGGAAGGAAACGATGAGGGGAAAAGAGAGAACAGAGAGAGGGAAGGGAGGGAAGGAGGAAGGGAGGGGGAAGGGAGGGAGTTACTAAGAATACTGAAGAAGGGCTTCCCTGGTGGCTCAGAGGTTAAAGCGTCTGCCTGCAATGCAGAACACCCGGGTTCGATCCCTGGGTCGGGAAGATCCCCTGGAGAAGGACATGGCAACCCACTCCAGTACTCTTGCCTGGAGAATCCCATGGACTGTAGCCTACCAGGCTCCTCTGTCCATGGGATCGCAAAGAGTCGGACACGACTGAGGACGAAGTACTAGTACTAGTACTGAAGAACCTGATTTACATGAAGCATAGTTCTCAATAAGCCTCTCCTTGGATGTTCATGCTGCCTCGAGACAGTACTGACTGGTTCCATGTAGTGCGCTGATGAACGAAACATTTAAAAGCTAAACATCTGCCCAGAACTTACAGACCCTCCTCACCACGTTCCCTGCGATGCTTAAAGCCATAAAATAGGCCGATCCCTCCCCAACACCTCCCTCCACCTCACAACAAGCATCGCAGGATTCCTGAGGTTCCCTGCTTCCCTGGCAGCAGAGTAAGATGCCACTTACACGAAGGAACACTCACTCTGGCTATGGGTTTAGCCATAGATAAGTGAGCACACACGTGAGAAGGGTGAACACTCGTCATTACTGGTGAGTGTGCTTGGTCCAAAAGGCTGAGCCATGCCACCTCAGGCCCGGCGGCCCTAGCTGAGTCCAGCAAGCACAGGACACGTGTCCATCTGTCCACACCAGGCAACGTACACTAGGAAACACCTGGTGACAAAGATGACTCCAGAGGGACACCGCATGACTGGCAATCCCCTCTTCTTACAATCTGAAAGAAACTCGTCTTCTTTTTCAAGTGACGTAGGCTGGCGAAACAACACCCAAAGGCACCTCCTCTCCATCTGCAGAGAAGCTGTGATTGACACCATACAGAGGCTCCTAACTATACAGATCACGAGCTTCCTAGTAACCAGCGACTAGATCCCTGGATGACTCAGAGTGGTCACCCAGACTTCAGAGGACAGTGGCCAGTGGTGTGTGGCATGACCACAGTCCAGACCAGCCGGGGCTCCAAGCAGATGCCCGGGCCATCCACCCAGGTCAAAGGAGAACCCTGACCCCCCCAACTCAGGCATCGTGGGAGGGGATCTGGGAAATGCCCCATCTGCTACATCCACACAGGCAGGACAGGTGACAGCCAAAAGCCCTGGGCAAGAGGTGCCTTTTCCTAGAGCATACATGCAATGTAATTCCACTGTCACCCCAAAGCCCCGCAAAGGTCTCACATTCCAAGGCAAGAAGGACCTTTACTATTTTGCCTGGTTCATTCCAGGCATTTAACTATTTGGGTAATTCCTGGAATAATTATTCCATTTTAAAGAGAACAAAGCTGAGGCTCAGGAGTTGAATGACTCATCCGAGGCCGCAGGTAGTGGAGGGAGGAAGCTGTGGACTGAGACCCACCGCCTCCACAGTGACAGGCTGTCCCCACAAGCCGGACATACCGCCACTCAGCAAAGATTCATCAGGTTGTGAGGACGATCTGGCTGCGATATCCGTCACCCCGCTGATCGCCAGGGTGACTCGGCTGACTTGCTGCCTAGGGGGCTATGCCCTTCTTCTCTCACCACTCCGTGAGTGTCTCTCCCGAAGCTGTGAGCTCGGTTGAAGAGGACGACCATCCCTGATAGAGGAGGACTGGGCTTCGGCCAAGGGTGTACAAGCAGCTGTGCTCCCCTACTAGAACCTCCAAGCAAGCTCTCAAGGAAACACTGATCGGCAGCCACTGGGCTGAGCCTGCACCAGCGCAGCGGAGTGCAGCTGGGCACAGAAGACCCTCAGCATCCCAGGCGCAAGATGGCAAGTCAGAGGGGGTCGTGGAGAGGACCATAGTGGGGCAGGCAGAGGAGGCGGGCAGAGCTGCCAAGACCGCGGGATCAGAGCTGCCTTTCATTGGGGAAAGCATCCGTGTCTCAGCTGGAAGGACGGCAGGGGGAAAGCCGGCCCTGACAAAGAGGGTTCAGGACTCCAAGCTCTGGATAAGGAAGCAGCTCGTATCCATCCCTCCTGGTTGTGAATCACGCTGTCCCCTGTTGTCCTCCTATAGGCCTCAGCTGCTCTTTTCACAAGAACAAGAGGACAGCTGATGGTCCATGGAAGCCAGAGCATCACCCCCAAGGTGACCCATTCAACTTGACCCACTCTCGGAAAACCTAGGTCCAAGAGCAGCACTATCATTTATAAGCCTTGCAATTCAGGATAAAAGTAGCCTATTGGAGCCTCAACCTTAAAACAGAATAATAAGTTACAGAGTTAGGAAGGGTAAATCAAATACATTCTAGCATAAAAGCTGTTTGTAGCACTGCAAATCTTTTACTGCTTTCCAATCTTTTATGACCACTTATTCGACAGAGAAGTTGCAGCGGCTGCTGTCACCTGGAGTCACACCGATTTACACACAAATGCCTTACCTACCGCACCACTAACCCACCCAGGGATGTGACTTCAGCACCCAAATCCCTTCCAAAACCCAACCAGAAGTGCAGCCTTTGACATTCTAGGAGCCTCAGTGTTTTAATTCATGTGGCCACTGAAAGTCCCAGGTGTTACTCTAATACTCTTCTCAGGTAATACAGAGAAGGTGGCCCAAGGTTCTTTCCAGACGTTTTTAATCTTCAGCACTTGACTTTGCTTTGAAATCTGCAGTGCTTTGTAAAACTCAGATCTGGCTCACAATCAGCCTCAAGGCCCCCACACGGCTTGCCACTGGATTGTGTACACAAAATAGCAACTTCCTCCAGGAGGAAAAGCCTGCCTCTGGCTCCTTGGAGCATCCATGAAGAAACCACAGCCATACTCTGAGGGGCAGGCGCCAGCATGATTTCCCTTGGGGGAGGGGAAATGGGAGGGGAGCAGAGTGGGAGGAGCATCGTTCCCATGTGTGAGCTTCTGCCCATCTTTTCCCGGGGCGGGGCTGGGACTTCTGAGCAGGACCAGGTCCAGAGAGAAAAGAGAAGGACGCCTCCAGGTGAGGAAACAGGACCAGCTGCTGAAACTGTCTGGAAGGCTAGTGCTTCTGGGTTAAAGAAATCAAAGTTCTCAAATATAAAAATGCTATCCCCCTTAAAGAACCACAGTCACCTATTGAGTGCATTAAATTCATATAAATGCCATGCCTGCCACCAATCATAGCTGGGAAATGAATGAAAATGCACAGGGTCCCCAGAGCGTCCTTCCCTGCTGTCTCTCCCACACACAGCGGCAAAGCACAAACCAGAAAAGCCTGTTCAAGTATCTCTCATCAGCAGGTACCTCTTTAAGGTGGTATCTGAGAGCCCGTAGCCTGTCAGGTGCAGCTGGTGAAGGTTCTGGTCGAGGGCCTGGAAGAGCCCTCTGAAGCAGGCTCTGTCTGCACCCTCAGGGATCACGTAGCTCAGCTCGCCCCGGCTGCTGCCTCGAAGAGATGCTTGCGGGAGGTAGGTTTGGATCAGAGACGTGGCACAAGCTGTGTCCTTCAGGTCATCGGCCTCCGGAACAGAAGGCTACCCCCCAAGAAAGCAAAGGAACAGTAAGGAAAGCAAACCCAAACATACTAAATTTACCTTAACTGGTTTCACCTCTACCCCTAAGCAAATTATTTTGAAATTTCAACTCCAAGCAGCAAAATCAAGAAACAGCATTTCCAAGATACATTACGCTTTTTAAATTTAAATCTAGTGGGAAAGCTGGCCAGGCAAGATGTAACACTACTTGGTCCCCAGGTACATGAGACAGGCCCCCAGGAGGTCTATGCTTACAGATGCCCTCACTGCCTACGGAGAATCCTGAAAGCCACTCCAGCCCAGCAACTGGACCACAGGATATGGGGCTAAGCCCTCCTAAAAGGGAGACAAGGACACATACCCATGGAGGAAGGGCCGCCCCCCAGGACAGCAAGACACTCCCCCTGAATAGAGAGGAAGCAAATAGGAACCTGGACTCGGGGCCACCAAGGGTCAGACCATCAAGACTCGGAGGGTAGGGGGCAACTTAGAGACCTCAGCCCTGAATCCCAGCCCCAGAGCAACTCCGGCCCGCCCCCAGCTGACACAGGGCAATGAGGATGTCTCTCATTGAGAACTCTGACTTCACCCTTTCTATGGTAGAGCTTTAGCCTCTGAACCAAGCATCAGGGTCAGCCACTCAGGCCAACCCTGTTTCCCATCAGGAGCCCTGAATCCCACCTGACTCCTCCTGGTAGACAGCATCTGGGAGGCCCCACTCATTGCTGTAAACTTTATTTTAGCATCAGGGCCTCTGTGTACAAAGGTCTCCACTTAACTACCACCTCCCTTCCCAGCTCATCCCACGCCCTTCCACCTCCCCACCCCTGCCACCTCCCCGCCCCTGCCTCCCCACTCCATGCACACCAGTGACCACGTTCTGTTTGTCACTTTCTCGGGCACACTTTCCTCCCCAAAGACTGAGACCCCCCAAGGATCCCATGCAGAAAGCACACACCCTATTTTGTCACCTTCCCCAAGATCCACAGCCAGCAAGGCCCTGCCTGGATTTGGGATAAAGATCTGCTGAATGACTTGACTGCAGCGTGGAAATGCTGCAACTGAGGAACAGTTTCGGTTCGTCTCCTCCACTCCGCCAACCGAGGAGGGCCACGTCTCCCTGCGTCCGCTTCCAGGGTCTCACCTGCCTGCTGAGCGTCAGGCGGAGCCCCTGGGCATGGGCCTGGGTCAGGCTGGCAGGGGGCCCGGAACAGCGGAGCCGCCCCCGCTGCAGCACAGCCACATGGTCACTCAGTGCCTCGGCCTCGTCCAGGTGGTGGGTGGTGAAGATGATCGTCCGACCTGTGACCCAGGAAAAGGGGCATCAGATCTGCTCGGCACACGGTGGGGTTCATCCCCTCTCCAGTGGAAGAGCTGGGACAGGGGGCTGGTGGTGTCAAGAGCATCACAGGGTTTTAAGTCAGTTGAGCTCACTCCCCAAATCAGAGCCCCAGAAACACATCTGGGTTAGGACGTGGCTTCTGCAAACCCACCATAATCAGGTGTGGCACTAATGGGCAAGCCAGGGTGTCCCCAGGTCCAGTCGCCCCATCTGTGAGCCCCGAGACAGATCACTGAGCAGATGTAGAGGAGAAATTCACAAAGAGACAGCTGAATGGGACATCCTTCTCTGCCCTCTGATCCTTGACTCTCCATCCTCAATCTCACTACCACCTCTGCCAGATGCTAGGAGAAGCTCTGTCCTATGGAAGCACTACTGCTGCTGCATAAAAACATCAGTAAGCACCGTGAGGGGCAGGGCAGCAGCCAAGGGGCCGGTTGACGCCCTTGTCACATGATGTAACCACGAGCCATGGGGCACCACACTTACCTCCTCCTGGGAAGAGCTCACAGCAGCCAGGACCAGAGAGAGAGCATTCTGGGTGCTGGGCAGGGGGCAAGGGAAGGGTGGGCCTGAGCCAGGGCCTCCCCAGGAGGAAAGAGGGCATGTGGCCACTTTTTGCAGAAACAAATGATCAGCTTATATGTATCCTCTATGAATTCTCACATCTGGTCACATTTTCCAGCCTTTTCTGGGGGAGGAAAGGGCCCAAACTGACCTCAGGGGGCCCGAGGCCAGAGAGCCTGGAAGGCATGTTCATAAAGTTCATTTTCAGTTACGTGAAGGGACACTCAGAACTTTTACTTTCTATTGGCTTGGCCAAGAAGTTTTTTGGGGATGTGACGGAAAACTCTGAACAAACTTTTTAACCAACTCAATACATTCCCCCACAGACCTACATCAAGACCAATTCTACCTATTCTAATTTACTGAATAAACACATTGATTGATTCTTATCTCAAAAGCAAATTTTCCAAGAGCAAAGGCTGAACATGATTTTAACTCTGAGTGCCTGTGTGCTAGGTCGCTCCAGTCATGTCTGAGTCTTTGCGACCCTACGGACTGTAGCCTGCCAGGCTCCACTGTCCATGGGATTCTTTAGGCAAGAATACTGGAGTGGGGTGCTAGGTCTTCCTCCTAGGGATCTTTCCAACCTGGGGATTGAACCTGCTTCTCTTTTGTCTCCTGCATTGGCAAGTGGGTTCTTTACCACTAGCGCCACCTGAGAAGCCCAGTTTTAACTCTACCTGAGTTTATATTTTTAAATAGCAGAGAAAGATAGAAAGACCAGGATTCTCAATTCATCTTTTAAAAACTACATCAAAAAGAAGCCATGATATGTAGCCCCTAGAGTGGCAAGGAGCAGGGGGCATGGCGGCCACTTTCCCCACGTAGTGTGTGTGTGCTCAGTCACGTCTGCCTCTTTACCACCCCATGGTCAGTAGCCTGCTGGGCTCTCCTATCCATGGAATTCTCCAGGCAAGAATACTGGACTGGGTGCCATTTCCTTCTCCAGTTTAATTAAAAGGTATGTGCCTATTCTATTGTTCACCAGAGATGGGTCCCAAAGACCAAAGCCAAATCCCCTCACAACACAAGGCTAAGACAATATGCTCAGTCCCTCATCTGGAGTTAGAGGCCAGGTGATGTGTTTGCAGACAATCAAATCATCTAAAAATTAAAGTCAGCTGGAATGTAAATTCCCCCAAAATGTAGATGAAGTTCACAGATGTTTGATGCTTTTCAGTGGACATTTAGGCAACTTGAGACACACTTCAACCCTCAGTGGACAAGTCTCACTCTGCAAGACTCGTCTTTACTGCTTCCCCGGTTGGGGTGCTGTGTCTGAACCCTCTCCTCAGAAAGTGATCTTTCCCACACCCACTTCTCTTGTTTAACAACACTGATGAACGGCCACTGGCCCAGCACCCACGTACCAGGAGCTCAGCTGTAAACATTCACACACTTCTCACACCACCCTACCAGCGGCATGATCCTCTCCACTTGCAAACAGGAAAACTGCTTGCCCAGAGGGGTGAGGTCATTTCTGCAGGTCATACAGGACCAGGACGTGTGGAGCAGGAGGGGGACGAGCAGACCGATTCGCTCTGGTACCTTTTCCATCTTTACTGCTCCCACCAAGGCAGGCACGGAGGCACTGGTGACCGTGTTTCCTCAGCAGGAAACACAAGTCAGGCCCCAGGAAGACAGAGCCCCAAACACCCCAGCAGAACCCTCTTCTACTCAGCAGGGGTCGCTTATTTTTGTGCTGCGCTTAGATCTGGTTTACAAAGCTGCAGCCCAGCTGCCTGGAGGCTTGAGGCTGTTTCCAGAAACGGCTACATTTTGATTCTTCAAAACATATTTCCCTCCTAGGACCCCCCACCCAATCCTACTGATTCTGCACGTCAGTCAGCTCAGGTACTCTTCCAAGGAGCCCTCAAAAGACAACCATTGCCAAACGACCAAGAACAGTGAGAAAACATTTAATTCATAAGAAGAGAATCTGAAGAAAGTTGCCATTTCTGAGATTTTATCAGATCTGGTTTTGTATCCAGTTACAATTACGCTCCTGACTCAAATGTTCTGACAGCTGAGCCCTGAAGACCCCAGCTCTGATTTTTCAAGTAAACAAAAGCCATGAACTTGTGGTATGAAATTCGAGCTGCGTGCAATCCATGCGAGCAGGGAAACAAAATATACTGATCTGTCTGCCTCGCACCCATCTTTGTCATCTGCCCTCCACTCCAGGAGCAGGGAAATGACTTACATTTGTTTCATCTCAAAGCTCCATCTGTCCCTTTAAATGGTGTTCAAAAGTCACGAGTTTTCATTTCTGGTCTCTACTTTCCTCCCCAGAAGGCCTTAGGTAAGTGAATGGATGGGATCTTGGGGCAACGGGCAGGCGAGGTGCTCAGGCGCAATGTGGTCAGTGTCTCCTGGCCCCAGGTGATGACGCAGACCTGTCCCTGCCCTACCTGTACAGCAGAGCCTTGGACAAGGTCAGCCCATGGCCTCGAGCACCTCCTACTCCCTGGGGCCCCTCAGTCTGGCTGGCTGGCCATCCCCCCGGCTCCCCTAGCTTCCAGGGCCCACCTAGTCCCTCCAGGCAGCCTCCCGGGCAGGCTCTGCTCCCTCTCAGTCCAGGAGCTGGGAACTGTGAAAGTGCAGGACACCCACCCTGGGCACAGCCCTGGGCCAGGGTCCTGCTCAGCCTCATGAGCTCTGACGTAGCTGCACCAGGTCCGATGAATCTGTGCCCCTGGCACAACCTCATGGTCCTGAAATGGTCGCCCAGCCCAGGCCAGTGCCCAGAAAGGAATAGAAAGCCACGCTTGCATCTGATTTTCATATGTCCTTCTGCATCTCCTCTACGTTTCTGGAAGAGAAAGGACAAGATGGTCCTTTCAGGGCTTCTCCCTGACCCCAGACTAAGCTTTAAGTGCAGGGGCATCTTTCCTGCCCTAAGGAGAGAATTTGATGATTTTTCTTGGGTCCCTTCTCCTTGCATTTCTTAAGGAGAAAATCCTAACTTCCTTCAGGAAGTGAAGGTTTCAGGTCAAGTCAGAAAGGCTTTGTACCCAAAAGGGCAAAAAGAAAAGCAAAACTATGTTTTACAAGAATCAGCAATAACCCTGCCACTGACCCTCCCACACCTGTCTAGAAGCACAAGATATGTTCCCCTTTTCCTGAGGTTTCTTTCCAAATTCCAGTGTTTCTATACAAAATGCCCATAGCAATGCTTCCTGGCTGTCATACAGGAGAAATCAGAAGCTGGAAATCAGTAACTGCCCATCTAAAGTCCTAGGTTAGAAATTCACCTTAACAAAAATGAGAAACTGGAAGCCTCCAGACCAGATCTCCGCTCCTCCCTTGGCTGGGTGAACCGCCTCTGAGGCTGGCTCTAAGCAAACCCCACACCCTTCTCTCTGTGTCTCAGTTTCCTCACTGAAAAAAGTGAGGAGACCTTCTTTTTTTAGACTGTAGTTGGGATACCCCTTCTGATAATCCCCAAATTACTCCAGAATGGTCTGGACCTAACAGAAGCAGAAGATATTAAGAAGAGGTGGCAAGAATACACGGAAGAACTGTACAAAAAAGATCTTCATGACCCAGATAATCATGATGATGTGTTGACTAATCTAGAGCCAGACATCTTGGAATGTGAAGTCAAGTGGGCCTTAGAAAGCATCACTACAAACAAAGCTAGTGGAGGTGATGGAATTCCAGT
>SJXQ01007023.1:0-31525 GCA_006408695.1 Aepyceros melampus | reverse complement strand
TCAGCCCTGGGATTTCTTTGGAAGGAATGATGCTAAAACTGAAGCTCCAGTACTTTGGCCACCTCATGTGAAGAGCTGACTCATTGGAGAAGACCCTAATGCTGGGAGGGATTGGAGGCAGGAGGAGAAGGGGACGACTGAGGATGAGATGGCTGGATGGCATCACGGACTCAATGGACGTGAGTCTGAGTGAACTCCAGGAGTTGGTGATAGACAGGGAAGCCTGGCATGCTGCGATTCATGGGGTCGCAAAGAGTCGGACACGACTGCGCGACTGAACTGAACTGGCTTTAATGACTTGGTAGTCTGTGTAAGCAGACCAACACCTAAGTCAGAAGTGCCTCAAAGTCAGGATGAGGGACTTCCCCTGCGGTCCATTGGTTAAGACTCTACGCTTCCAGTGCAGGGAGTGCACCGCTGGGCACCTGGTTTGGAACTGAGATCCCAATGTCAACTGACAAAGAAAAAAACAAATCAAAACTCAGGACAACCAGTCACAAACAGCCAGCTAGGCTTTCCCAAGTAAGCAACCCTTAAGCTGCAGCCGGTCAAATACGTTTCCTCCTTGGTACCTCCCCCTTCTCTCCCACAGTCTCCCTCAACCCCAGCTCCTGCTGGTGGGGCGCTAACCAGGTCTCGCGTGGTGTCGCTTGATTCCAATCAACTTTAAATATAAACCCCTACAATTTTTAATATGCCTCCGTTTACCTTTTAACAGGATGAAGAGTTCAATTTCATAGACTTGCTCTTCAGTGCATTTTCTTTCTTGAATAATTTCTATTTTAATGAGAGAAAAGTTAGACATTTCTATCCATCCCTGCCTCACACCCCACAATTCCCCAAATTCTGATGGTTCAGCCCTTACCTTCTTGACAATTTTTCCCTTTCCACTTGAATATTTATAAAATGATGCTCTGCTGATTATATGCATGATGTCCTTTTATGTGTACTGGCTCTAAAAAATATGCTAAACAGGCACATGTGTATAAATTGGCAAAATCTTTCTTGAAAGACAACCGGCGATGCATAATAAACTCATACACTTTGTGAGGGCTCATATTCACTTTATGGAGCTAACCTAAGGTAATACCCTGGTTTGCGTGTGTGTGAAAGGATATTCAAACTAGAGGCTATAATACAAACAACCGGTAACTAAAGTATCTAACCTCAGAGGGAGTTAAGGGGTCCCATGCAATACTTAATGATTTGGGAAGTTATCCTCAATTTTTAAGATTTTCTTCCAATTTTTTTCTACTTAATACAATGAATACGAGTTGCTTTCCTAACAAAGTAAATAAACCACTGGCTAATATGTTAATCTGGTTACCCTGGTGGCTCAATGGTAAAGAATCTGCCTGCCAATGTAGAAGAGGAGGGTTTAGTCCTTGGGTCAGGAAAATCCCCTGGAGAAGGAAATGGCAACTCACTCCCATATTCTTGCCTGGGAAACACCATGGACAGAGGAGCTTGGCGGGCTACAGTCCGTGGCATCACAAAAGAGTCGGATACAACTGAGCAACTAAACCACATATTAATTCACTTATTTCTTTGGCACACGTACTCACTGCTTAACATTACTGAAAATTTTGGTTTCTTCTGAAAATGAGATGATTTAATTACTGAGCTACACTGAAGTATGTAAGAGTGGACGCGTTCTGCTCCCGCAGAGTCCCACTGAGGGAAGAGTAACTTCCTGAAATAACAGCATCTAAGGGACAGAAGCACCGTTTTCTGGTCATTAACCCTGTTTCCCAAGGCAAATCATGCGGCCTCTCTTCTTCCAAAGAGTTGTTCCTTATTCTGAATTATGAAGAGACAGAGAGAGATATGAGGTACTGCAGCAAACACTTTTAATAAGAATACAAAATTCACACCAGAGGCACACTCTGGGGAATGTAAATGAACTATCACAAGTAGTAATTCTGCTGGAAGAATAAAATAAGGCTCTTTCAGAGTACAAATATACAGGAGGGAATGATTTAAAATAGGTTTATGATTTACAGTCACATTACACTGTGTTAAGCATTGAAAACAAGCATATTAATTAAAAAGCCAGCTAAATGGCATTTGAACATATATAACAAATCTTACAGTCCATGAAGTTCTGATATAACAGTAATTTTAAGTACTTCATTTCAACACAAAAGAAATGAACAGGTGAAGAGATGCATCTCAAGATATTAATTTATGACAGAAATCAAGAGAACTTATACTGAAAAAGGGTTACATTACTGATAAAATCACACAGAAGGCCATAAAACAAGACCAACAGTGCTGAGCAACTGAAACAGTACTGGCCTTTCTTTCCAGCCCCCGTCTTCTTGCTGCCACCACACTGACCCACGTTATTTTTCCTTTACTCAAGGCAAACAAGTCTTCCGTCTTCCCCTTTCGCAAAAAGAACAAAGAAAATCCAAACGGCAAATTCAAAAGTTGATTTCTCCATAAACCTTAAATGTGCTCAATGAATATAAAGAAATTCAACATTTATACACAGTACTCCTTTCCAAGGAAGGAACAGAGACATCAAACATTATCTGAAAGGGGCTTCTTTATGGATTTATGTACATTGGTTAAATGAGAATTACTGTATCTGAGAAGGCACATATCTGTGATTTAAGGCTTAACCGGTATTGTTACATATGGAAGTCAATGAAAGCTGTCTAGGAATTCACTTCTGTCAAAATGGAATTTACCCAAAAACTAGCTTTCTAATAAGCACAGATTTCCACTCTAGAAACCATTCAGAATTTCTACTCCCAGACCCATCTGTCAAAAAAATTCTCTCAATCAGGTTTCATTATGAATCAAAAGAAATTGCTAACAGAACCACTCCATGACTTTGGGTGATGCAAATTCTTAAGTTCAAAAGCCTCAAAGAAATGACAGTGTGATTCCTGCGTCTTGAAGAAAAAGTCTAAACAAAATTATAATGGTATAGATTCATTTTTTAAAAGGTATCTGCCACAACTCCACAAGCCAATCAGTCATTATCAGAGCTGCCACCTCTTGTGTGGGTGCTGCAGGAACACCATATAATATTACTCTGCAAAATAGTCTCTTTTTCTCTTTAAGACAATACATGAAAATGACTCTCTTAAAGATGTTTAATATATTCTTATATAAAATATCTGATGTTGATACAAATCATGTAAACCTTCCTTTGGAAAAGTCACAACTGGTCCTCATTTGCAGGACCAAAAACCTTGAATTTTTATCTTGTCAGTGCAAATCTACATTAGGTGTTTTCAAACTACAGAAATAGCCATCAACCCTCACAATACAAAAGGATTTCTCAAAAAGGAAGATTATTGTGTTCAGGTTATAGAAATTACGTTTACATTAAAACCACCCACCTTCCCATCAAATTTAACAGCTCAATTGTTAAAGTATGAAAAAGGGAAAAATTAAAGCTCTTTGTGCAAGAATCACTACAATGGTTGTCACCCCTTCCCTTGTCCCCCAACTCTGCTTAGTTCTTACTAGGTTTGTTTAGAAATATAACAATGTGACTTTCTCTTCGTCTCCAGGTGGATTTTACTGTTCTTCAAGCCAAGATGGGGCGTCAACTCCAGGGGTTTTCAATTTGATATGGAACTGTTTAAGTGTCTGTTCAAGCTGCTTCTGATTCCCAGCAAAGTAAGCGGCAATGGCGTTGTGAAAAAGGACCAGCTGATTGTGTAATACTTTCACCTGTGAACAGAGGAGAGTTATAAGACCAAGCATTAACACCAATGATAATAAAATATAAGGTGGTTTGTTACATGTCTTAATAAAAGAGCATCTCTCTCCTGAGGAAAAGGAGAGATATGTTTTGACGAAGCATTTCACACACCCCAACTGTACACTGCTTTGCAAAGTCACTGAGCCTTTCATAGCTTTTTACCTTCCCTGAAGGGAACAGATCAGCTTAATAAGATGCTAACCATATTCAAATGTTCAAAGTCAAAGAAGCAAAATTACATATAAATAACTACTATATGATATATGATCTGTGCCAAGTATGGACATCATAAGGCTACACTTTAAGTGAAAACTGAGTATTTAAAAGGCTGGATACTTTTAAATACTGCTCTTCTCTGCAAAGATTGAAGAAGTGATAGCAAGTGCTGCCTCGAAAGGCAATTTACTTAAAAGTTCATATACCCCTCAGTTATTTTCAGCTGCTTATTACTTCGAATGATATGAGTCTGTTTTAACCAGGCATCACAGACTCAATGGACGTGAGTCTGAGTGAACTCCGGGAGTTGGTGATGGACAGGGAGGCCTGGCGTACTGTGATTCATGGGGTCGCAAAGAGTCGGACACGACTGCGCGACTGAACTGAACTGAACACTATTGCTATGACTCTTCTATTTAAAGATACCAGCAAAATATCACAAAGATATTATGAATGAAGTGTTTCCTCAAGTCTTATTTATAAGTGCAAACTGTTCAACAATAAAATTTACCCATCCAATACAATATTCACTAAAACTGCACTTTTAATAATAATTTTTAATGATGTAAAAACATCTGATATATGATGCTAAGTGAAAAAATAGGATATAGCATATATGATAAGACATCTGTATTCACTATTAACACACATGCAGAGAATCTGGCCATTTCTTTGTCTATGTACCTCTATAAAGGAAAACACTTAATATGCTTATATTGGACAGTTTTGATTTGTAAAGCCTTTATTTCTAAGATTAAAATATTGTAAAAACAGCATATGCTCAAAATTATAAAGTCAAGTCTTCACCCTGCATTTATTCCTCTCCTTCCTCCCCAAGAGAATCACTGTCAGCATTTTATTGTGTGCCCATTGAGAAATTTTCTAGGGTTATATACAATATTTAAAAACATAAATGGACGGTATTATGCACACTTAGGGCTTCCCTTGTGGCTTAGAAGGTAAAGAATCTGCCTGTGATGCAGTAGACCCAGGTTTGATCCTTGGGTGGGGAAGATCCCCTGAGAGAAGAGAATGTCTACCCACTCAAGTATTCTTGCCTGAAAAATCAGTGGACAGAGGAGCTTGGCGGGCTGTATCCATGGGGTCGCAGAGTTGGACACGATTGATTAACTAACACTTTCACTTTCTACACACACTTTCAGTAACAGATTTTTACTTAAAGTATCTTAGAAAACTTTTTATTCATTCACTTATTCATTCAACAGAGATTAAGTACCTTCTAAATGCCAGGTACTGTTCTAGGAGATACAGAAAAACATTCCTTCCCTCCCAAGCTTACATTCTTTTTTTAAAAAAATTATTTATTTATTTTAATTGGAGGCTAATTACTTCACAATATTGTAGTGGTTCTGCCATACATTGACATGAATCAGCCATGGGTGCACATGTGTTCCCCATCCTGAACACCCCTCCCACTTCCCTCCCCATCCCATCCCATCCCATCCCATCCCATCCCTCAGGGTCATCCCAGTGCACCAGCCCTGAGCACCCTGTCTCATGCATTGAACCTAGACTGGCGATCTGTTTCACATATGATAATATACATGTTTCAATGCTGTTCTCTCAAATCATCCTGCCCTCGCCTTCTCCCACAGAGTCCCAAAGTCTGTTCTTAACATCTGTGTCTCTTTTGCTGTCTCACATATAGGGTCATTGTTACCATCTTTCTAAATTCCATATGTATGCATTAATATACTGCATTGGTGTTTTTCTTTCTGACTTACTTCACTGTGTATAACAGGCTCCAGTTTCATCCACCTCATTAGAACTGATTCAAATGCATTCTTCCAAGCTTACATTCTTAAGGGATTGGGAAGATAGGAGGCAGGTAAGAAACAAAATAAGTACTGACCCCAGGGAATGAATAGCTCAAGCCTTGAGAAGAAGATGGGTTAACACTCAGGGCATCTGAAGCTGCTGATTCAACTGAAGTTGTTTTAAAAAAATAAGGAATTTTTTTCCTTTTTCTCTGACAGAGATAAGAAGGTTTCTGGCAAGGAGATAGTTTAACAGGGCCAGATAGCATGAAATGATGACAACTAAAAAAATACCTTGAATTCATCTGGTCAGAAATTTAAGGCCTGCAACCTTCCTAAAGAAAGGCTTTGGTACCAGGTATAAGGACAACACAAAATCTTTAACACTGTGTATCAGGCGCTGGCCTAGGGATGCAAGAACACAAGGGTAACTGGAGCAGCGGGCAGTGGAAAATGACCATTAGTATGATAAATGGGTAGTGAAAGTACATCTTGTTAACTTAAAGGCACTTGTGGGGAGAAGAGGGTTTTTTCCAGAAAGGTTGAACGGGAACATTGGGATGGCAGAACCTGGCCCTCTGGTTCTGAGATAAAGGGGATGTTGACGGACCTCCACTCAGGGGCAACTATTCAGGAGACAGTATGATCATAGGAAGTGCAGGTTCTGAGAAAGCAACTGGATTTCCCTGGTGGCTCACATGGTAAAGAAGCCACCTGCAATGCAGGAGACTCCGGTTCCATTCCTGGGTCAGGAAAATCCCCTGTAGAAGGGATAGGGTACCCACTCTAGTATTCTTGCCTGGAGAACCCCCATGGACAGAGGAACGTGGTGGGCCAGAGTCTATGGGGTCGCAAAGAGTTGAACATGACTGAGCGCCCAAGCACACAGAAGGCAATCAGGAGGTGAGCAAAGTATACTATTATAATTAACTTACAACAACGGCTCCAATCAGCCCTCTCAATCCACACCCTTGGGAAGGCTTCTACAGTGACAATGAACTTAGCCTATAAAACCTGGAAAATGAGGCCTAATAAACAAGCGCTGGCCATGTGGGATTGCTGCTACTGCAGTGTAAGGAAGCCCCGTTTCGCCTCCCTTCTGGATGAAAGCCCACAGGGACAGAGGCCCAATGGTCCCAGCTGCTCCCAGAGCCCGGGCCCTCCCAGCTGGAGGCCACCGGGCAACTGTGGGGAGTGACAGAGCTCTAGGTCACCAAGTTGCGGGTGTTTTTGTTAGGCAGCAAAAGAGGTGCATCATGAAGAAGGTTAAGAATGTGCTCTCCTAAGAATTAATAAGGATTTAGGAAACACAGTGAAAAGGAGGAAAATCAGAGGCAGAACGATAGGCCTAGGAGGAGGAAAGCTGATAAGCGGGGTGGTTGCAATACATGAGAGAAACTACGAGAGAAAGCAGCTGTGGAACAGATACTCAAACAAGGAAGGCAAAACCAATACGGATAGAATACCACAGTTACACAGGTAGCTGGAGGAGTCCCAACAGGGGACTGCAAACAGAGGGAAACCTAGGGAACTTAGGGAGGCCGCTGTAAGTTAACGATCGCTCAAGAAAGCGCTCAGAACAGTGTGGAACAGAGCAGCTTGCTTAACCATAAAAGCACGTGATATGCCCCCACGCCATTAAGTGAAAGAAAAAACGCTACCATCCTTCTGCTGATTTCCTTTCATTATAAAAATGCAGCTGCTTAATTCTGGGGCCCAGGCCTCTTGACTGCCCGACCGCATCTCTCACAAGCATCCTCTATCAATACACCTACTGCTTCTTGCCTATCACTTTGCCTCTCGCTGGATTCCTTCTGCGCTGAGACAAAAGAACCTGGGCCTCAGTAAGTCCAGTCACCAGGTGAGTGGTTCTAAAAGAACATGGGTCTAAAAGTCCCAATCTGAGTCACATGGTTTCAAAACTGCTGCTAACCAGCCTCAAGACCTAAGTGCACTTTAGGAGTAAATGGAACATGGATTCTTTGAGAACTTTCATTTCCAATTTTCTGGTCAGACTTGCATTAGGTATAGTTACACTGGGCACAGCCTCCCCAAATCTGTATTTGTTATTCATCTAGATCCTTAGTAAAACATCCCTATTACCAGTACTGTTCTTTTATGGAAATTACCAGAAGGAGCTCTGGAATCAGGAAGCATGTGTGCCAGGCCCGGATGTCCCACCCTGCAGTGGCACCAGGCACAGGCTCCTTCTAACTTCACTGGCCAGGGTCTTCATCTGTCTGCTAGGGCTGCCATTACCAACAACTGCGTGTGCAGTGCTGCTGAAAGGTTAAATGAAACGAGACGCTGCCTAGTACACTGCCTGACACAGAGTGAGTGCTCCTTCGATTTCAATGGAATCTGAATTTACCTATTTGACGGTTAAACCTCCCATGACATTGACTTTTTTTAGTGAGATAAAATTTCCTTTGTTTAGAACCCATTCATTTGGAACTTGTAAGAAGTAAGATGCGATCCTGTGATTTATAATAAGAAATACATACTTTGTTTTGGTCCCATTCTAGGCACAGAGCTCCTAAAACCTGTTAATCTCCTAAGTGATAAGAGCCAAGGAGGCATCTTTAGTTGTAATATTTGGTCTCTGGTTCGGTTCCTGAAATAGTCCCAGAGCTATTAAAGGTGAAAGGAGTCTCTCTTGTTATTCACAACAAGCACTTTTCAACCACAACAGCCTTTATGTTAATAAGATTCCTGGAAAGCCCCTAGATAACCGTTGCTTGAGACTGGTTGCCAGGGGAACTAAACTGTGACTAGGTGGGAATTTTCACCCTCACCCCCCAACTTTTGGACAATTATTTAATCAGCCATGCCCACGCAAAGAAGCCTATGTGAAAATCCCTACAGTAGCCGGTCTGGACAATGTCTGGGCTGGCTGACGCATTCACAAACAAGGAGGGTGGTGCCCTCCAAACCCCATGGGCACAAGAGCTGGTGTTCAGAGCCCTTCTAGACCTTGCCCAATGGACGTCTTCATCTTTAATACTTCCGTAATGAACTGGTGATGTAATACATCAACTGCTTCCTGAGCTCTGTGAGCTGCGCTAACAAATGACTGAGCTTCCTGAGGGGCTGTGGGAACCACTTTACAGCTGACCAAGCAGAAGCACAGGTGATGCCCCAGAGTTTCCAACTGTGTGCACAGGTGGTGCTGAGGGGGTGCCACGGGGTCAGAAGTCAACTGAATTTCAGGACACCCAGCTAGTGTCCAGAAAATCAGAGAACTGTCTGTGTGGAAGAAAAATACCCACATACAACTGATGTTAGAAAAATGTTGTAAGTGAAACAAGAATCAGAGTTTTTTACTCTTCAAAGATAGAAAGTGATGTGAAGTCTACCCAAGCATAATGAAAAAAAGGTGTGCGCTAAGCAAATAAACTTTGTTGACGGAGTGCATGGACACAACTGGTTTATCCACACTGCCTGCCTTGACAAGGCCTTCAGTCCAAGGGCAGAGATGCTGTAGAAGGAATTCCTCTGCCGGATGGATCACCTCAGAAGAACCTCTGAGGGTCGCTCTATAACCCCATGATTCTGCACTTCTGAAATGAACACATTTTTCAAGCACCAAGAAGGCACTTAATTTCTTCCTAACTATCCTTTGGTTAAAAACATTCAAGTTAACAGTATTACATTAAAAATTTGTTTAAACATTCTTAATAATGACTTTAATTCATCCATATTGATCTCATTTTCTATGTCTAGATAGAAAAGTTTTGCATGGCAACCACTTTTAAAAACAAGCTTTAAAATGAAAACTGACTTGTCTAAGTATCTACTAAGATGAGGTCAAATTATTAAAGTTATAACTTAGGTTTGCCTTACATGAGTAGAGTTTGATCTCGGGACCAAATCTTTCCCCTGTAAGCCACTAGAATCAACGAACACTGTTGCTGTTTGGCCGCTAAGTCATGTCCGACTCTTTTGCAAGCCCATGGACTCAGCCTGCCAGGCTCCTCTGTCCCTGGGATCTCCCAGGCAAGAATCCTAGAGTGGGCTGCCATTTCCTTCTGCAGGGGATCTTCCCGACCCAGGGATAGAACCTGCATCTCCCGCACTGGCAGGCGGATTCTTTACCACTGAGTCACCAGGAATGCCACAGTGAAAATCACAGCTAGAAAAAAAGAGGTAAAACAAAACATTCCAGGCTAGCTCTCATTTGATTCCTATTTACGTAAAAATGTTTTCTAAAACTGACCTGTTCTCAGTCACCTCTGCCAGTGTGACTGAGTTTCAGATCTCTTCTGGAGAAGAGACTGTCAAGGACTGGTCAGAGGAGAGCTCTGAGGGCAGTATACTAGGACAGAAGAGTGGGAAAGTTTCCAGATGACCTTAGGTATCAAAGAACTTCTTAAAGGCAAACAAGCTTAAGTTATGAAGAAGAGACTGTTAGATTCAATTACTTAAAAACTGGAATTCCTATTCACCCAAAGACAGTGAAAATACAAACTGCAAAGTGGGGAAGGGGCCTGCATTACAGGCTCTGACAAAGGGTACATATGCAGAAAACGTGAAGGACTCCCACACACCAACAATCAAGTCAAAAAGTGGGGTAACATGGATGTGCATTTTACAGAAGAGGAAACACAAGTGGCCAGTTAGATCTGAAAAGACATCAGCCTCACAAGAAAACAGGAAAATGCCCATTAAGACTGATTTGAGATGTTATTTTGCATCTTCTACCTTAGGAAAACTTAATAGCAATTCTTGTACACTGCCAATTGGTGTATAAATTTGTACAATTACTTCTGAAAACAGTTTGGCCTTAACCAGTAAAATTAAAGATGCATATACCCTATGGAATAGCAATTTGACTCATAAAAACATGGCCTAGAAAAATTCGCACATGTGTTCCACGAGCCATGGGGCTTTCCTGACGGCTCAGATGGCAAAGAATCCGCCTGCAATGCAGGAGACCTGGGTTCAGTCCCTGGGTTGGGAAGAGCCCCTGGAGGAGGGCATGGCAATCCACTCTCATATCTTGCCTAGAGAATTCCATGGACCAAGAAGCCTGGCAGGCTACAGTCCATAGGGTTGTAAGGAATTGAACACCACTGAACTAGTCGACTAACACTTTTACATGAGAGGGGCACAAATATATTCATAACAATACTGTTTTTAACGTAAAAATACAAGAAAACCCTAATTTTGTAATTACAGGAAAACTGATAAACTACAGCTTTCTTACGCAATGAGAGACTACTAATATATAGGGGTGAAAATAAATGAACTAGAGCTCCATGCATCAACATGGGCGGCTCTCAGGAAGAGCAGAGAGAATAGGACAGAACGCTCACAGCAGGACTCCATTTATACAAAGCTCAGAAACACATGCAACTGAATGAGACATTCACATGCAGTGAAACTATTCAGAAAACCAACAACTACAATAAGAAAAACTTAGCACAAGGGTTACAGAGGGAGCAGATGAGGAAAGTGAGATAAGGGAAAGCAACAAGGAGGCGTCAGAAGTACTGACAGTCTTGTTTCTTAACCTGGGTGGTAGGAAAGTGGCTGCTATCTGTTGTCATTACTATTTATATCTTGCCTGTATGTTGAAACATTTTTTTGAATGTGTTTAACATTTTTTATTACTAAAATAAAGGAAAGGTTAAAAAAGATAATGTCTCCACTTTATATTCAGAGCAAAAAAAAACTTGCACCTAAAATGTTACTTACATTCATTCATTCAGTAAATATTACCAGGGTCTGGTCTAGGGGCTGGAATGCAAGCAAGCAACAAAATAAACAATTCTCAAAAAGCTTGTGCTCTATTGAGGGAATAAAGAGAAATACAGTCAGTGAAGTACACAGCACGCCAGATGATGACACTTACGTGTCAGATGATGTCACAAAGAAGACCAAAGCAGCAAAGGAGAGTATGAGCGGTGTGGACGGGAGAGGTGTTGCAATGCACAGAGGAAAGCCAGTCACATGAATAGACACGCGCAGTGGCCACTATAGCACCGTTCACAGTAGCCAAGGCCTGGGACCACCCCAACGCCCATCACCACAGGAACGGTAAGGAAGGCGTGGCACACGCATACCACGGGACAGTACTATTATTCAGCCATAAAAAAGAAGGAAACAGCGCCATCTGCAGTAACATGGACGGACCTGGAGACGACCATACTAAGCGATACCACACAAGACAAAACATAGCATGCTGTAACTCATGAGGAATCTATTTTCCAAAAAACAACACAGAAGATACATGTTCACTTACAAAACAGAAATAAACTCACCGATTTTGAAAACAAACTTATAGTTCCCCAAGGGGAAACATGGGAGGGAAGGATAAATTAGGAGCTCAGGATTAACATACACACACTACTATATACAGAATATCTACGTGACCAACAAGGATCTACTGTATAGCACAGGAAACTCTACTCAACAATCTGGAATAACCTATGTGGGAAAAGAATCCAAAAAAGAATGAGTACATGTATGACGAGTCATTTTCTGTACACCTGAAACTAACAACAAATAAAAAAAAAGAAACAAAAACACGAAGGCCAGAAGAGGTCTCACTAAGGTGACATTTGAATAAAGACCTAAAGTGAAAGGAAAGGAAAAAGGAGGACAGGAGAGTGACAAAGCTGGCTTAAAGCTCAACATTCAGAAAACTAGGATCATGGCATCTGGTCCCATCACTTCATGGCAAATAGATGGGGAAATAATGAAAACAGTGAGAGACTTTATTTTCTTGGGCTCCAAAATCGCTACAGATGGTGACTGCAGCCATGAAATTAAAAGATGCTTGCTCCTTGGAAGACAAGCTATGACCAACCTTCACAGCGTATTAAAAAGCAGAGACATAACTTTGCCAACAAAGGTCCATCTAGTCAAAGCTATGGTTTTTCCAGTAGTCATGTATGGATGTGAGAGTTGGACTATAAAGAAAGCTGAGCGCCGAAGAATTGATGCTTTTGAACTATGGTTGGTGTTGGAGAAGACTCTTGAGAGTCCCTTGGACTGCAAGGAGATCCAACCAGTCCATCCTAAAGGAAATCAGGCCTGAATATTCATTAGAAGGACTGACACTGAAGCTGAAACTCCAACACTTCGGCCACCTGATGCAAAGAACTGACTCATTAGAAAAGACCCTGTTGCTGGGAAAGATTGAAGGTAGGAGAAGGGGATGACAGAGGATGAGATGGTTGGATGGACTGACTGGATGGACATGAGTTTGAGCAAGCTCTGGGAGTTGGTGATGGGCAGGAAAGCCTGGCATGGGGCAGTCCACAGGGTTGCAAAGAGTCGGACACGACTGAGTGACTGAACTGAAGTGAAAATTGCTCAGTTGTGTCTGACTCTTTGTGACCCCGTGGACTAAGCAGTCCATGGTAGTCTCTAGGCCAGAATACTGGAGTGGGTAGCCTTTCCCTTCTCCAGGGGATCGTCCCAACCCAAGGTTCGAGTCCAGTTTTTCCCACATTGCAGGCAGATTCTTTACCAGCTGAGGCATAAGGGAGCCCAAGAATATGGGAGTGGGTAGCCTATCCTTTCTCCAGCAGATCATCCTGACCCAGGAATTGAACTGGGATCTCCTGCATTGCAGGTGGATTCTTTACCAACTGAGCTATCAGGGAAGCCATGGGAAGTAAGAAAATGAATCAAATTTAAAATACTTAGAAGAAGACCTCAGACAGAGGAAACAGCAAGTACACAGGTCCTGTGGTGGGCAGGTGGATTGTTTGAGAAACACTAACCAGGCCAGTGCGACTGGAGTTGAGTGAGTCTGGTGGGAGATGAAGTCAAATAGGTAATGAGGAGTTAGATGGGTGAGAATTCAGATGTCATTAAAGACTCTAGCTACTTTTCTAAGTGAGATGACAAGGCACTAGAAGATCCTGAGCAGAAAACGACAATACCTAACTCAAATACACATGCATGGGTAGAACTGGGAAGACCTGTTAGAATGCTTCAGCAGCAACCTAGGCGAGGTGACCGCGGCCTAGACTAGAGTGGTAACAAGCAAGCGGTGAGAAGAGAGGGGCTTCTCACTGTGAGGGTTGAGCCAACAGAAAGAGCAAGAGTTGGGGTGCGAGAGAAAGAGGACAAAGAGGGTGTTAAGATTTTGCCCTGAACAACTGAAGCTGACATATAGTTATGTGGCAAAGATTATGAGAGGGGCAGGTGTGCAGAAGGGAAAGGGGACATTAGGAGCTCAGTTTTGGACAAATTCGAGATACTTTTCAAGTAAATATGAAATGAAATGTTCAATAGGTAACTGTAATTTTGAGACCACCATCACACTAATGGCAGAAAACAAAGAGGAATTAAAGAGCCTCTTGATGAAGGTGAAAGAGGAGAGTGAAAAAGCTGGCTTAAAACTCAACATTCAAAAAACTAACATCAAAAAACTAACTATCTGGTCCCATCACTTCATGGCAAATAGATGGGGAAATAATGGAAATAGTGACAGACTTTATTTTCTTGTGCTCCAAAATCACTGGGGATGGTGACTTCAGCCATGAAATTAAAAGACACTTCTGCCTGAAGAAAAGCTATGACAAATCTACACAGCATATTAAAACACAGAGACATCACTTTGCCGATAAAGTCTGTACAGTAATAGCTATGACTTTTCCAGTAGTCATGTATGGATGTGAGAGTTGGACCATAAAGAAGGCTGATGCTTTCCAACTGTGGTGCTGGAGAAGACTCATGAGTCCTTTGGATAGCAAAGAAATAAAATCAGTCAATCTTAAAGGAAATCAACTCTGAATATTCATTGGAAGGACTGATGCTGAAGGTGAAGCTGTAATACTTTGGCTACCTGATGTGAAGAGCCGACTCAATGGACTAAAGACCTTGATACTGGGAAAGACTGTGGGCAGGAGGAGAAGGTGATGACATGAACGAGATGGCTGGATGGCATCACCAACTCCATCATCAATGGACATGAGTTTGAGCAAGCTCTGATAGACAGTGAAGGAGAGGGAAGCCTGGTGTGCTGCAATCCATGGGGTCGTGAGGAGTCAGACACGACTGGGCAACTAACAACAACAATTGTGAGACTGGAGAGAGTTCAGTACAGCAGTCTAAGCTGGAAATGTAAATTAAGAGTCAGTATACAACAATGTTCAGGTGATATTCAAAGCCATATGGCTAGACAAAGCTCTTCAAGAGTGGAGAGACGGAAAGGACATCCAAGGAACGAGTCATGAAAAATGAATCCTGACCCTTGTACTTTACAACATATACAGAATTCAGCTCAAAATGGAACATAGGCCTAAATGTAGGAGCTAAAAACTATAAACCTTTTAGGAGAAAACACAGAAAAAAAATCTTAATGTTGGGTTTGGCAAAAATTTTAAAACAGCTCACACAAAGAATAAATTATAAAAAGAAAACAATCAACTGGACTTCATCAAAATTAAAATGTTTTTCTCTTCAAAAGACACTGTTATGGGCTTCCCTGGTGGCTAGGTGGTGAAGAATCCACCTGCCAATATAGGAGACATGGGTGTGAGCCCTGATCCAGGAGGACCCCACATGTCACGAGACATCTAGCCTGTGTGCCACAACTACAAAGCCTGTGCTCCAGAACCACAGCTACTGAAGTCCGTGTGCCCTAGAGCCTATGCTCTTGCAACAAGAGAAGCCAATGCAACAAGAAGCCCTCGAACTGCAACTAGAGAGTAGCTCCCACTTGGTGCAACTAGAGACAAGCTCATGTAATAACGAAGACCCAACATGGCAACCCCCCAATAAAAATTAATTAAAATACACTGTTATAAAAAGGAATAGGCAAGCCATATTTTGGGAGACAATATTTGCCAAACCTATTAGACAAAGAACTGATATACATAAAATACATACAAAATATTCTTACAAATGAATAAGAAAACAACAGACAACCTAACCAAAAAATAGGGGAAAAGTCTGAACAGGCATTTCACCAAAAAACAAAACAAAAAACAGATGGGAAATAAGTCCATGAAAAGATGACCAATGTCTTTAGTTATTAGGGAAATTCTAACTTAAACCAGTAAGGATGTGAAACAAATTGGCCTCTCATATATTGTTGGTGGAAATGTCAAGTATTACAACTGCCTCTTGAGAAACCTATATGCAGGTCAGGAAGCAACAGTTAGAACTGGACATGGAACAACAGACTGGTTCCCAATAGGAAGAGTACGTCAAGGCTGTATATTGTCACCCTGCTTATTTAACTTATATGCAGAGTACATCATGAGAAATGCTGGGCTGGAAGAAACACAAGCTGGAATCAAGATTGCCGGGAGAAATATCAATAACCTCAGATATGCAGATGACACCACCCTTATGGCAGAAAGCAAAGAAGAACTAAAAAGCCTCTTGATGAAAGTGAAAGAGGAGAGTGAAAAAGTTGGCTTAAAGCTCAACATTCAGAAAATGAAGATCATGGCGTCCAGTCCCATCACTTCATGGGAAATAGATGGGGAAACAGTGGAAATAGTGTCAGACTTTATTTTTTGGGGCTCCAAAATCAAGGCAGATGGTGATTGCAGCCATGAAATTAAAAGACGCTTACTCCTTGGAAGGAAAGTTATGACCAACCTAGATAGCGTATTCAAAAGCAGAGACATTACTTTGCCAACAAAGGTCTGTCTAGTCAAGGCTATGGTTTTTCCAGTGGTCATGTATGGATGTGAGAGTTGGACTGTGAAGAAAGCTAAGCACCAAAGAATTGATGCTTTTGAACTGTGGTGTTGGAGAAGACTCTTGAGAGTCCCTTGGACTGCAAGGAGATCCAACCAGTCCATTCTGAAGGAGATCAGCCCTGGGATTTCTTTGGAAGGAATGATGCTAAAGCTGAAACTCCAGTACTTTGGCCACCTTATGGGAAGAGTTGACTCATTGGAAAAGACTCATGCTGGGAGGGATTGGGGGCAGGAGGAGAAGGGGACAACCGAGGATGAGATGGCTGGATGGCATCACTGACTCGATGGACTTGAGTCTGAGTGAACTCTGGAAGTTGGTGATGGACAGGGAGGCCTGGCGTGCTGCGATTCACAGGGTCGCAAAGAGTCAGACACAACTGAGCGACTGAACTGAACTGAGGAAAAGTTTGTCGATTTCTTAGAAAGTTAAACACGCACCTCCTATTCCCATGTCAGTGTACATACAGCCCAGCTATTCCACAACTAGGTACTGACCTAAGAGGGATGCAAGAGGATGCATTGCACTGAATTTCTGTCATGTATGAAGTTGCTCAGTCATGTTCGACTCTTTGCAACCCCATGGACTGTAGCCCGCCAGGCTCCTCTGACCATGGGATTTCCCAGACAAGAATACTGGAGTGAGTTGCCATTTCCTTCTCCAGGGGAACTTCCAGACCCAGGGGTTGAACCCGCATCTCCTGCTTGGCAGGCGGATTCTTTAACACTTAGTCACCTGGGAAGCCCAAGGGTATGTATTTTGTGTGCATACCAATTTAAAAAATTAAAAAAAAAAACTGTGTGCAGCCCAATTGGGACTTTCCCAGGTAGCTCAGTGGTAAAGAATCTGTCTGCCAATGCAGGAGACACAGGAGAGAGACATGGGTTCGATCCCTGTCTGGGTAGGGAAAATCCCCTGGAGGAGGAAATGGTTACCTACTTCAGTATTCTTGCCTGGAAAATTCCATGGACAGAGGAGCCTGGTGGCGGCTGCAATCCATGGGGTCACAAAGAGTTGGACATGACTAAATGACAAGCATGTGTACACGTACACCAATTAAATAAAAAAGCAAAAGAAAAAACAAGACAATAATGAAGCTTCATGACTCAATTATAGTATAAAAAATAGAGACTATAAATCAACAGATTTAAAAATGAAACTAAATTAGAACGTTTCAAATAATCTTTCTAGTTTCTAATTCTCTCTAAAGCCACAAAGCAATTCTGTTTATAATCAAGACATTCACCTTTGCTTGTAGAGTCTAAAGTAATACACCTCAGAGAATTCAAGGAAAACTTCTGTCCCTAAAACATCATGTTACAATCCTTACAAACTGCTATGTGATGAGTTTTGAATTTTTGCAGAAGCACGCAAGTAAAATTTCCTTCACTAAAAATGCCACTTACCAGAATAGGAACAAAGCAAATCTACTACAAATAAATCATTTATTAATTTTCCATTTTCTCTGTCCATGAAGTAGATAAGCCCTTTCTTTGCCCTTAGAGACTCTTGTTAACTGCAGAAGGAGGGTGATATAGTTGAATGAGAATGACAGATTCAAGGAAACTGGGCTTCATTCCCATCTCTCCCAAGTTTACCATGCGAACTCTCTCTTCACTTGAATAATGAAGAAACTGAGATTCAGGTAATTTTTATGGTTCCTTTCTACTGAAACTTTCTGATAAAGTTGCTTTCTAAATAGAAGTATACATATATTTTGAAACTCACATGGCTCTGGAAAACCTTTCTATTGAAAGGCTTTCAGTAGAAAAACATTATTTCTATTTAAAGGACAGAAACTGGCACTTCGATTAGAGAAATATTAAATTCAGCTGAAAGTTTATGTACAAGTTTATGAACATTCTTCCCTATTTTGAGTTCTTGTTTAAGGTTTTCACACTAGTAAACCTACTTGAGTCACAAAGTAATATTTCTACCTCACTCTTCTAGTATTTCACTTTTCTTGTTTTCCAATTTCAGATGACCCTTGGCTTCTGGAATTACAGCAAAATAAAAGGCTTCTGTATTTTTAGTGTGAAATTCTAATTTTTCGAAATAGGGTCTAGCCAATTATTGTTTTTTTGGGCCACAAAAAATTCTGGGTTTGAATTTTAATTGTCAATGTTTTAGAATTGGAGAAGACAATAAAAGAGCACAGTATTTGATTCAAATACTAAACTGCAGAGGGCTCTTACAACAATCTAGAAAGTGAGGAGAGAGTCAAAAAGAAAGTGGGAAGGGCATCAGACAACTTTTAGTTAGCCCTACTGATGTCGATACAACGGTCCCCACCCTCTGACAGTCAACCAACGTTAACAGACACCCTAGCGGAGCCTCAAAACAGGGACACTAGCTGTATTTAAAGTGGCTCCCCACCCACCAGGGCAATCTAACCCAAAAAGAAAAGAGGATGCTTTTTAGGAATGAATTCTAATTTTCATAACAAAATGAGATAATATCCATTTTCACAAAAATATTCTTTTGGTAACTGTGAGGTTAATGTGTAAAAGCATTTTAAAGTATTCACACTTCAGAAAAGTTTCTGGTATAAACAGAGGCTCTGGGGATTTACAACTTTCAATTGGAAATAAAGTATAAAACTTCACTGTCACTTTAACTTCAGAAGCTGTTTTATACCAAAACAGGTAACTTATCTCACTTTTCTCTTAGCACTGATTCTGTGTTATTCTAGTGCAAGTTTTGATTCTGGTAATAAGTCTTCAAATCAGATGCAAATTTAAATAAGAATAGTAAGTTGACTCTTTAATACAACCACTAGTAACTCAAAAAATAAAGGTAAATTAAACTAATATATCAATTATTATTAAGAATATACCTTCTAAATTAAATGAATTAAAAACAATGTTTTGCTTTTACTGCATCTTTTTCTTGTAAATTTTTTTTTCTATTCTTTCTCTACTTATTTTTGACTAATTTTAATTTGCACTAGGATATGGACTCATATATTCAGTGAAGCTATGATAGCTACAAAGAATCTTCAGGATGTTTTAGTTATTAAATAAATATAAATCATACCAACAGAGGGAAAACTAACAACTGTTAGAAAAGCAGCTGTGGCACAATTTTAAAGATAATTTTTGCAACCGTGGTAATGATACTATGCTGCTGTCACTGTACATAAGCAATTTTAATAAGACTCAAAAGCATTATTTTAAGTATTTGGTTTTTTCATCAGGTTCACTTTATAAAGGTCAGTCTGGGCAAGAGTCTGGCTTCTCAATTAGAACTGACTTGTGGAGAGACGTGAAGAAAGTAAAAGGAGGGGAAAAGATCAAGCCCTACTTTTAGAAGAAGGGTCAAAAAGCCATAATGCTGAAGGAAATATTTTAGGGTCATTACACTTTTTCAGATTACTTCTACATTTGTGCTATAAACTCATGAGAAGTTATGAGCATACAGTATCAAAGAAACAGCCGAGAAGTTTTGGTAGACTATTCTTTACTATAGTCGGTGACACTAACTTTTGTGAAGCACTTTCTGTTCAACAGATAAATGTTACCTTACATCTGCTCTTTGCAATCTTCTATTCTCTGCATGTTATCATTAAAAAAAAAAAAAAAAAAAAGACTCAGAAAGTTAAGTAATTCACCTAAGTTTTAGACATCCAGGAAGCAGATAGGATTTGGGGATGTCTTGGAATGTCTATTCCAAGACTGGCTTCTTTCCTCTATTCTAACCTGCCTCTATTCATAAGGCAATAAGCATTTTTAGAAAGCTTTTAAACAAAGTTCGAAATAAGCAAGGAAAGGTTTAACAGATCAACTAGAGGAAGAGCAGTGATGGAGAAAAGACACTAGCCTTCTTTCTGTTCTGTCTCTGGTCCTCAAGCTGCACGCACACAGCCTCAGGACAAGGAACTAATGCAGAGGCTGGAGCAGCTACCCTTTAATTCTTTCTAAAGTTATGGAGAATAATGCAATATTAAATATTTATATACTAAAAAACTTTCATATAATCTTTCCATAATTACAGAGCAGGAAAATAAAATCTATATTGATCTATTTATGTATGTATCTCCTAACTTAAAGTGGTTAAAGGCTAAATAAAACACAACAGAAAAATAGATTTAAAATAGAAGACAGAAGCAACATTTCTGCCTGTGCGATGACGAAAGATTTGACCAATTTTCAACACCTAACATCAGAAACAGTTACAGTAATTTAGAAATACACTAAATCACTGTGAAGTCAATCATAGAGAACTTTCATAAAGATCTCCCAAAGAGCAACCCTGACCAGACCAAAGGAAAACCACTATAGCAACATCTGGTGAATGACCTAAAATATACCATACGACACTGTAACTGTTAAAGGGCAAAACAAACTTCAACACTGACTGCTAAGACATAGAGACAAGCTGGGGTTTTAAATAGAAACTGGATAAGAGGAATTTAAGAGCAGAACTGATACAGGATACCAAGTTGAGTTCAGTTCAGTCGCTCAGTCATGTCTGACTCTTTGTGACCCCATGAATCGCAGCACGCCAGGCCTCCCTGCCCATCACCAACTCCCAGAGTTCACTCAGACTCACGTCCATCGAGTCCGTGATGCCATCCAGCCATCTCATCCTCTGTCGTCCCCTTCTCCTGCTCTCAATCTTTCCTAGCATCAGGGTCTTTTCCAAATGAGTCAGCTCTTCGCATCAGGTGGCCAAAGTATTGGAGTTTCAGCTTCAACATCAGTCCTTCCAGTGAACACCCAGGGCTGATCTCCTTTAGGATGGACTAGTTGGATCTCCCTGCAGTCCAAGGGACTCTCAAGAGTCTTCTCCAGCACCACAGTTCAAAAGCATCAATTCTTTGGCACTCAGTTTTCTTTATAGTCCAACTCTCACATCCATACCTGACCACTGGAAAAACCATAGTCTTGACTAGATGGACCTTCATTGGCAAAGTAATGTCTCTGCTTTTTAATATGCTGTCTAGGCAGACCTGTCTAACTCAATGATACCAAGTGGATAACACTAAAAACTTTCTCCTGCCTACACAGCATGTATCAATAGAAGATAAATAGCATTTACAAAGTTACTGACTATAAAACTTAAAGTATTACTTCATGACATCAAACGATAAAAAAAGTAATTTATTTCTACCAAATGAACTTTTGTCCAAATTAAATTTAGATTACATACCTTCTTATCAGAGACACTGAGGTAATTTTTTTAAATGAGGTAATTTCTAGTTAAAATAAGTTATTAATTTACAATTTTATTTACAATTGTTAAGTTCTTCAAACTTATTTGGCTCTCCTTTACAGTAATTCTATAAAATGGGGTTTTATATTAAGTGTACAGTAATTTGAGGGCAGTAGCTTGGCTTAAACATGAAAGGAAAAGCTGGAACAAAATCACTAAACAGTAAGTCTCCAACCATTAATATGTAAGGTATTAACTCCTTTCTTTTTTCTCAACTATTCAAAAATGTATAATGATGTGCTTTCTCTGTGCATCCTTGATCTTATTCCAATAAGAAACCAGAATAGTAATAGCAGGAATATATACCTGTCTTGGCCTTTTATTAGGTTTGCAAAGTATAATTTTATTTGTAATAGCTTTGGAAATGGCTTGTCATAAAATCAACTACCAGCTGAAAAAGAAAAGCACTATCAGAAATATGGGTGTGGGCCTTGGGAAGGGAGGGAGAGAAGGAAAGACAAATATGGAGGTGGAAGAACAGATTTCATTTTTCTGACTCACTGGGATGGGTTTCAACAAATCATTGACAATTAGGTTAAAAAAAAAAAAGCATCCGATGAGGTAAAAAGTGGCTTCCCTCGTGGCTCCTGCTTGCAATACAGGAGACCTGGGTTTCATCCCTGGGCCAGGAAGATTCCCTGGAGAAAGAAATGGCACACTCCAGTATTCTTGCCTGGAGAACCCCATGGACTGCGCAGCCTGGAGGGTTACAGTCCACGGGGTTGCAGAGTTGGACATGAGTTGAGTAGGGCCCAATGCCATGAGGTAAAAAAGGGCAGTCCTGTTTTGAAAAGAAGATAACTGCGGGTCGGGATTGGGAGTTCATGTACACTCGTGGCTGATTCATGTCAATGTATAGCAAAACGAATACAGTATTGTAAAGCAAACAAACTAAAAAATAAAAATTATTAAAAAAAAGAAAAAGATAACTGATGAAACACAATCTGTAAACTCCAGTAACAGATTCGCACAAGTTTTCTCCCCTTTAGCAAAAATGCCTAAGCTAGCTAACTCCCAGTCCTCACCCTTCCCTCCAAAGGTTCCAGGTTTAGATGTGACCAATATGGCTTCTGTTTTCCAAGGTTATCTCCAATCTTTCCCTCTAATTTTTTTTTTTTTTTTTAAGGCAAGGAATACGACTTTAACTGGAAAGCTGGCTGGCTGAGAAGATGACAGACTTCCTCTACATGCAGATTACTCAGAGATCCATGTCCATCAGTTCACTTACTATAGGAAGGGAATGCCCTAACTATGTACCCGTGGCACTCACATCTAGGAGAAGAAACAGACTAACAGGCATTCACAGCACAGTATGATTGGTGCTTTGATTGGAGAAAGCCCTGGACGCCATAATACACAGAAGAAAAAAGAAACTTTCAAGTTGCTCGAGGACACATTTTATAGAATAAATCTTTCCAGTTAGCATATGAACTCCTGGCTTAAAATTAATTTAGGGCCATGAGCGTAGTTAAGGCACTGGGTATTTCCTTTCATTAAATAGGTGATCCTATTCTCACTGGCCTTTTGGATACTGGGCAACAGGAACTTACAGATAAACTAATGGTCCATTCAAACTCATCTTTACATTCACAAGACAGCTTTCCTTCATAGTGTGGTTCTGTATTTTATCTTGGAAAGCTAACTTTTTTCCTCTTAAACAGCTTGCAAAATTCTCATCCCAGGCACCAAGCAACTGTTTAAACTTGAAAAATCTTTACCAAAATTTGTTATAATAAAACCATTAGTTTTCTTAAAAAAAAAAAAAAAATCCGTAAGCAGCAATAGTATGTTTTGCTTTAGGAAGAGAACAGAAAATATAACAAAAGTTTATAAATCATTGAAACATATGATCCAGGATTTCTTGAAGACTTTTTTTAGCCTCTTTCTGCCAGTGCTCATGTTCCTTATCTGTGGTCTGGCTCAAGCCACACCGCCACTCCAGCCCTCGCTGAGGTTTTCTTCATCAAATTCCAGGTTTCTTCCTCATGCTTCACTCACCATTTTGTATAAAACTGAAATGTTCTCCATGAGACTGTAAGTTGCTTGTTAGCAGAGAGTTTGTCATAATAGAATTATGCAATTATTTCTTTAGATTTAGCACAAAGCAAGCACCTTAAAAAAGTATTGAATAATTTTTAAAAGGAATCTTTCCAAATTTAAAGAAATATGAAACCAGAATGTTACAAGATTTAAGAGGAATAAAGAAAAAAATCTAGTTATAAAGTGTGAAAGCAAAGTGTAGATGAGTCATGGAAGAAATATACATATGGTCAACAGGAAAGGACTGAGTCATTACTGAGAGGACTTCAAGTGAAAGTGAAGTCCCTCAGTTGTGTCCGACTCTTTGCGACCCGTGGACAGTAGCCCACCAAGCTCCTCCGTCCATGGGATTCTCCAGGCAAGAATACTGGAGTGGGTTGCCATTTCCCTTTTCAGGGGATCTTCCCAACCCAGGGATTGAACCCAGGTCTCCCACATTGCAGGCAGATGCTTTAACCTCTGAGCCACCAGGGAAGCCCTTAAATACAAGAATCCAAGTACTAACATCAAAGATTTCAAGGGAGGAAAGGAAGCCAGGTTGAAAGAAGAGGGAGGAGGTGGAGTGGGGGAGCGAAAGGGGTGGACTTACAGACATCTCCTGCCACCTACAGATACCCAGGCGTTATGGGACTTTCTCCTGGGCCTCCAGAGAAGGGAGGACTTGAACTTGGCCCTACCAGAAATCAGACCAGACCAGAACCAGAATTCACGTTCTCTGCCAAGAGAAGGTGATCAGTCTCTAATCCTTAGCTCAGGCTGCGGGCCCTTCGACCAGATTCCTGCGTCCAGGACCACGGGACTAGAAAAACGGGGAAGGAGAGGAAAGGTTAAGGAGAGGAAAGAGAGAGGGAAGAGGAGAGAGGTCAAGCAAAGTCAAGTTCTTAAACACGCTGGTATAGTCTGAGATTTTACTCAGAGATACTAATTAAAGGGTTTATTTTTAAGTAAATCTCAAGACGGTAACTATTAAGAACAACAGCAACAAAAAAAGTGCAGAAATGCTACTGTAACTAAAACGAATGCAGACACCAGTGATCTGCTCAAATCTCACATTGGTTGCAGACTTAAAAACTCACCTTTATCACAAACTGACAAACCGGCAAACTGAATTGGGTGATAATCAAGGCTGGCAAAGTAAGTGAAATGTGGATCTGAGGTGTACACAAGTACAGCCCTTTAACAGCACTGAGACAATGCAGCAGTAATGGTCAAGGATCAAATTTTAGTAAGTGAGTCCTATACACTCAAATAGAAGCACTGAGCAATCCCTTCCCCTCTAAGATAAGCAACAGAAACATGAGCTTCTGACCAGAAGAGGTCATGAAAACACAAGTGCTTTAAACATAATTGCCACACACACACACGAAGTCAAATATACACAAACAGCAACTCATGAGCTACCCCTTTGGAAGGCTTTTAAATCTAGTGTACAAAATGTCTTTCCTTCACACGGCCTGCTGGAAACCAGCACACCTGACAGGGAGGCTGCATGACTGGCTGGCGAGGGGTGCCCTCTCCCTCATCCCCCAGCTGAGGACCGCAAATCACCAAGACAGGCAACTGGATGCTGTTAATTCCAAAATCAACCCACAACTCTCAATTCTTTTTAGCTGCATGATTGATGCAAAGATAGTTAACTTCCATCTCTTTTATAAAAAGGGAAAGGAGGCAACGCAAATCACAGGCAAAATTTTCCTGTTTCATGTGTGTTTAAAAAGTTTTAAAGGGACCTGGAAGTCAAACCATTAAATGCAGCAAACATGGCAGTATACAAGAAAATATTTTCTGATGTATATGGAAGGCACCACATATCATTTCTAATCTCACACTTAAGATGAAACTGTTTTTCTATTCTTTCCAACACAGACTCAATCATTTGATTTTAAGCTATCAGCAAAATTATAGGTCATAGTAATAAAATTATGTTTAAAAAACAGAAATCTGGTTGAGTCTTTTTGAAATCAGAAAGCATCCTATTTAAAAATAAACATTTTCTATCTATACATATTTTCTTTTCTTTTAAATCAAAATCATCCTTTGAATAGGTAGGACCAAAATGGAAAGGATAGAAGTATATATCAAGATTTTAAGTCCTGTCTCCAACTACTCTATTCCCCTTACACGTAAAAAAAAAAAAAAAAAAAAGCTAACTAGTTAATTCCTTTCGGTTTTCTTTATGCAAATACAAGAAAATAAGATTATACATTCTTAAATCTTTCCTTTCTTACACAAAAGGTTTTATACCACATACACTGCTGTGCACCTTGGTCTTTTCATTTATTATTAATAGTATGCTCTGAGGAGCTTTCTATTAATTACATCCCTAGTCTTTTTTTTTTTAATGGCTGAAAAGTATTCCATTGTATAAATGAGCCATAGTTTATTCAACTTGTTCTTTACTGCTGAACTGTCTCCGTTGTTCCTCATCTTTTGATACCACCAGTGACACTGTGATGAATAACCCTGTATGCAGGTCACTTCATCCTTGTGTTGGCCAGATCTATCTGTCCAGCTTCATCCAGAGCTACTCTCCCTGGTTCTCCGCATGCTCTGGACTCACTGACCTTTGACTGGCTCTTGCACATTCTATTCCTTTCCCCTATGGCTCAGAGGTAAAAAATCCATCTGCAATGCAGGAGACAGGAGATGCGGGTTCGATCCCGATCTAGGCTGGGAAGATCCCTTGGAGGAGGAGGATCTTCAACCCACTCCAGTCTTCTTGCCTGGAGAATTCCATGGACAGCGGAGCCTGGCCACGACTGAGCACACACCCATCATTCCTTTCCCTATACACCTCTGGTTACCTCCTCCCCATCCCTTTGCGTATCAGCTCCAGTGTCACTTCCTCTCTCATGTCAAGACACGCTCCCTTTGTATGCTCATAAGAGCCCTCTATTTTGCCTTCACAGCACCAATCACAGCTTGTATTTCTGAATTAGCTGTTAATGTCTATTTCTCTTACTTGACTCTATGACAGCAAGGCCATTATATTTCTACTACTTAACTCAGTGACTGAAACAAGTATTGAATATTTCCTGAATAAAGGAATAAAAAAATCAAAGGTGCTAATTATATATCAATCTATTCCTCATATTTTACATGTATTTCTGTTCTACCATTTAAAGTATCTCTTGAAATCTTCAGCTCACTTCACTTCCATTAACACTACCCCAATCCTCGCTCCAATCAGCCTGTTTAAACTCCTATATTCACTCTTAACTTTCTACTACAGCCTCTGAACCATTTTAAGACTTGTCATCTGCCAAGAATTCCTGCAATGGATTCCCACCAACACTCAAATAAGCTCTTCCCTAACGTGGCCTATAAGGCCGGCATGGTGTGGCCCCTGTTTACCTCCCACAGACTGCTCCAATTACCTGGAATACTCTTTGCTTCTCACTTTACCTGGTGAACTTTCAACATCACTTTCTAAGAGAAGCCTGCCCCCTCACTGGCCACAGCCGCAGTCTATATATACATATACACATGAATTTTGGTGTGGTTTGATCAGTGTTGCTTCTTTCATTGCTATTCAGTTGCTAAGTTGTGTCTGACTCTGGGACCCCATGAACTGCAGCATGCCAGGCTTCCCCGTTTCTTTTACGAGGCTATAAACTCAGAGGGTAGAATTTTTTTCACTTTTGCTCACTGGGTCAGAACACCTCCTGGTACACAGTATATAATACATGATAAATGTTTGCTAAATAAAAAAAAAACAGTAACAACATGAAATTACATGACTGAATCCACTCACGAATTATGTTTGGAAATAAAGCTGCAGGAGTAAGGGACTGTTTCATAGGATCCAAATGGAGGTAACCATACTTGGCAGTGTTGCGGTCGCTTCCTATACTTCTATCTTTCAATCCATAAAGGCTTATGTTTTATTTAGAACCAGGTTCTTTCACCTATAGAATATAATAACTTCACATGATTTAGGAGCAAATGCCAAGAAACTGTTTATACCTACAGTTACAGAAATAAAGATGACAGTAAATCACTGACACGAATCTTTTAAAAATATCAAGAGTAAAAAATGAGAGTTCTTTTGACAATGGGGAAAAAGATTTCAAGAATGTATCTGCTTGTACATATGAAGTAACGATTAACATGCTTCTTAAAATCTGGCAACAGATATTCATTTTTTAAACTCAGAGGCTCATATCCTCTTGAAGAGAAGAATATGTTTGCTCTCCTAGCCTTTCCCAGCATTTACAGCGCATTTTTATAAAAATGTAGTAGGCTTTGAGTATTTCTTATAACAGAACATATCTGTATATAGTTACTGGGTCACCAAAACTATATACATAGCTATCTCACATTATCTGTGTTTACTTTGTTTTGTGTTTTTTTTAATTGAAGTAAAGTCGATATACAATGTGTCTTGTTTTTATTATCTGTGTATTTCCCTCTTTCTCTGTCTCATCTCTTTTGTTTATTGGACTTGTCTCTGATAAGTTAAATTCATAATAACACACATATGAAATAAATCTGTAATATATCAGAAAAGAAATCCTAACATACAGGATTATCACTGTATTATAATTCTATATGAAACATGATGTGAGTGAAGTTCTTTTCATCAACCTAGTGTTAAGAATGAATGACTATAATTTAAAAAAAAATTTTTTTTAATTAAGTATATTAATCAAACATGTGCCTAGGATAGATCCCAAGTCTGGCTCACCTTTTTTCTCCCAGCCTCCCAACTCCCAACTCCCTTGTCATCCTTTGAGTTACTCACTATTTTTTTTTTAGAATTTAATCGCTCAGTCGTGTCCGACTCTTTGCGACCCTGTGGACTATAGCCTGCAAGGCTCCTCAGTCCATGGGATTCTCCAGGCAAGAATACTGGAGTGGGTTGCCATTTCCTTCTCCAGTTACTCACTATAATAACAGAAAAAACTGTGCAAGTAATGGTTATAGCTAATTAACTGACATTACGGGAAAGCGTCTGTCTACAATGCGGGTGACATGGTTCGATCCCTGGGTCGGGAAGATCCTCTGGAGAAGGAAATGGCAATCCATTCCAGTACTCTTGCCTGGAAAATCCCCTGGATGGAGGAGCCTGGTACGCTACAGTCAATGGGGTTGCAGAGAGTCAGACACAACTGAGTGACTTCACTTCGCTTCACCTTAAAGTTAAGAGTATATTCCATCCTTCTTAAAGTAAGAATATAACAAAATTAACGGGATTCTTAGTCTTTACTTATACCCTAAACTATTGTTGAATCTCTGATACATTCAGGGTCCTCCTCACAATATATTAGTAGACTTGAAAATATATTTACTTGTACTCTTAAATTATAATTATCTTAAGGGAAATGTTAATCATCTTAAACTACTTTTTTTCACATTCTACATGGTTCTAAGCCATAAAAAGTTTTGAAAGAAAGTAAACATGGGCTTCCCACATTGATGTGTTTATTTTCCTCTAATTTTTTGCTTTCTTACCATGAAAGCAGTACATATTGCAGACAACAGATACATTTCTGAGAGAGCATGCTATGGCTCACTAAATCAAAAAAGCGAGGTAAGCATCTACTCTGTCCTAGTTGACTCTTACCCACCTCCATCTCCTCCCTTCCCTGCAGCATGCCTCAAATTTTGGGAAGAAATGGACACATGTGTTTGCTAAATGACTACTATACATTTAAACCATTGCTAGGCATCATGAGGCTGTAAAAGAAGGCATGGCATGGCACCTATTCCAGCAAAGTCTACAAAGTGCCAGAAATGACTGTTTTCTTTCAGTCAGTCAGTCAGTCAGTCAGTTCAGTCACTCAGTTGTGTCCGACTCTTTGCGACCCCATGAATCGCAGCACACCAGGCCTCCCTGTCCATCACCAACTCCCGGAGTTCACTCAGACTCATGGCCATTGAGTCCGTGATGCCATCCAGCCATCTCATCCTCGGTCGTCCCCTTCTCCTCCTGCCCCCAATCCCTCCCAGCATCAGGGTCTTTTCCAATGAGTCAACTCTTCGCATGAGGTGGCCAAACAGATTGACTTCAGCCTTGACTTCAGCCTCAGATTTCTCAAGAGGCAGGTCAGGTAGTCTGGTATTCCCATCTCTCTCAGAATTTTCCACAGTTTACTGTGATCCATACAGTGAAAGGCTTTGGCATAGTCAATAAAGCAGAAATAGATGTTTTTCTGGAACTCTGTTACTTTTTCCATGATCCAGCGGATGTTGGCAATTTGATCTCTGGTTCTTCTGCCTTTTCAAAAACCAGCTTGAACATCAAGGAGTCAAGGTTCATGTATTGCTGAAGTCTGGCTTGGAGAATTTTGAGCATTATTTTCCTAGCATGTGAGATGAGTGCAACTGTGTGGTAGTTTGAGCATTCTTTGGCATTGCCTTTCTTTGGAATTGTTTTCTTTACCTTCACTATATTTTTTAGTCTATGTTTTGTTTTGAACCTTGAGAGGAACAGTAAAAGGTAAACTGCCTTAAGTCAGAAAATAGCTCAAGTTACATTTTTTAAAAGTCTAGGAAAAAAGAAATATTGCTGAAAACAGAAACACTTGTAAGAGCCTAATTAGCTGTGCTCTTATTGTTGTGCAACTCAATCCTGTTTAGTAAATAAGAGAGGGTTCAGAGGTTTTAGGTTAAAGGTAAACACAATATATCAGGGGTGGGGGATAGGGTAAGAGGGTGGACAGAGTACAGACTGTAAACAGTAGAAGAATTCAAGTTTTCCCACTAAGGGTAAATGACAAGCATGGACATATGTACACAACTCTGAGCATTAATGCATGCACATACATACCCAGGTAAGGACACATAGGTATTTTTAATACATACCTATTCCTTTTGTTTTGCCAGAGAGAAAAAGGCTAGACTAAGTACATATAAACCCTCAACTTTCTAATAGCAAAGAATCTACCTGCTAATCAATTTTTTTCCTTAAGTTCTGAAAACAAAATAAGAATATTCTCACAATGTTTGGCCACTAAAACTTATTATGATAGTCACAGGATGATCTTTAGTCCTATACTCAATGACTATTTGCTTTTAATTTTGCACTATTCTAGCTGTTTGATTATCTGGCCTCACATTTTATAAGAAGAGTGTCGCTATGGGAGGATACTCCAAAAGCCAGGATAACCAAAAGGCCCTCCCCCTCTCCCCGCAATGTCCTGGGAAAAGGAGGTGCACAAACAGCTTTAGAAAAAAACAATAGCCTTTAGGACATCATCAAGTTACAAATTAGCACTCACTGATGTTTCAGATGACTTATGTTAAAAAAAAAAATTCAACATATGATATTTAAAAAATAGAAAGCTCATGTTTTGTTCACACTCAAGCACTGATCAGATTAAATGACAACTGCATATAAAAGAAATACTAAGGAACAAACTCAGCTGCAGTTCACAACAGCAGAACCCCAGACGCGAGGCACTGCAGGCTGCTGAAGAGCAAGCAGGGCTGGCGGGCAGTCCTGAGGCCTGCTTTATCCTCCCCGCGTTAGAGCTGCTAAAGACAAAAGGGGAGAAGCTGCTCCAGCAAAAGCGAGAAAACAAAAAAACTCTTATGAGTTGAAGTCTTCAGCCAAATCACAGCTGTCTAGTGCTTGAAATAACTGAGACCAGGAACATTATCTCTTTACAGTTTTAAAGAATTAAATACAAAAGATAAAAATGTTGAGTTTCTTTACAGATTTTATTTTAGACAAAGCTGACTGAGTTGAAACTGAAGCTTGATGACAACTGTGGAAAACCCTAGAGTATTTCTAGGCTCTCTATGAATATAAAGAAAATCCTTGAGAATAAATGCAACTTTTTTTTTAAGTTTATAGTAAGAAAGATGGGAATACCAGACCACCTGACCTGCCTCTTAAGAAATCTGTATGCAGGTCAGGAAGCAACAGTTAGAACTG
>SJXQ01007022.1:81397-121588 GCA_006408695.1 Aepyceros melampus | reverse complement strand
GCCACCGTTCCTGACCTTCAACGTAGGATAGATCCTCTAGGCCCTCCTGTGCCTGCCCAGCCACCACTCCTCGTTTTGCTCCTCCAGGCCGCTGGCCCTGGCCTCGGGCATGGGTGGCTCGTCTCAGCTGCCAGCCCTGGCCTCGGGGGCGAGGTGGCTTCTCCTCCCTGCCGCCACTGGCCTCGGAGGTGGGGTAGCTCTTCCCGGCTGCTGCCCTGACCTCGGAAGTGGGGTGTCTCCTCCCGGCCACCACTGACCTCGGACGTGGGGTGTCTCCTCCCGGCTGCCGTCTCTGACCTCAGACGCAGGGTAGCTCCTCTCGGCCGTTCCTGTGCTATCGCAAGCTGGCACTCTAGGCTGCTGCCCCTGACCTCAGATGTCGGGTAGCTCTCGGCCACGCTCAAGTGCCGCGGCCGCCTCTGCCGCCTGCACTCTGTTAATGGAGAATTACTCTAGCAGACATAGATTATAAAAAAGAGATATTGGGAAGATATAAGGAGGCAATCCTTTGAGGTTGATAACTCCTCCAAAATGGGTGAATTGTCAATGTTGGAAATATTGAGAAAAGAATAGAATTTTTTTTTTGGCCCTCAATGTTTTAGTGATGATTTATCTAATGTCCAGAGGGTGACCCAAGAGATCTGGTGTATTCTTCCAGGTTTGAGTTTGTTCAATCATATGAAATTAGTTTCAGCTCCAAAGTTAGTTTACTAAGTAATTTCATTTTGGCTACTGGATAGATTTATCATTCCCTGGGGTCCTAGAAAATAAGAGCTTCCTTCACCAGGAGTACTTTATGAATACTAAGATATTACTATCTTACATCAGATACAGGTATCTGATGTAAGATAGTCCATTTGAAAGATGTCATTTTTTTGGACTGACCAATTTGAGTATTCCATGGACATGTGATAAGAAAATAATGTCTTTATACTTCAAATAAAAAAAAAACATCATTTTCTGATGCCACTTTCAGAAAGCATAATTTTTAAAATATATGTTTATAATAGTTGTTTCTTTGTCCTCTAAACCTAGGGCTATTATATTCAAGTTCTTGTTTCATTACTTTTATATACAGAAATACCAATTTTGAGAAAGTAAGTTGGTGTTCCTCAATACCAAGATGTGTTTTAATGAAATGTAGATAATTTACTCACTTCATTGTTCGAATCATTAAAAATTAAAATAAATTTGGAATCTTCTTTACACTTATGGTAACACAAGTACAGTGAAGAATTAGCAAGTTACTCTGAACTAAAATGTAATTTACAATTGATTTCTTTTAAGCAAATATACTTTTCCTTCTCTTTTATAAGAATTTCATGAGGTTACTGCAGATTCCTGATTAATCATTTTTAAAATGTGTCTTTTACCAAATGCATATTTACATTTTAGAAATTAAATTTTTATTCTAGAAAAGTTAAAAAGATACTACAGAGAACTGCCACATGAGTTCAGTTCAGTCGCTCAGTCATTTCTAACTCTCTGCGACCCCATGGACTGCAGCACGCCAGGCTTCCCTGTCCATCACCAACTCCCAGAGTCTACTGTAACTCATGTCCATTGCATTGGTAATGCCATCCAACCATTTCATCCTCTGTCGTCCCCTTCACCTCCTGACCCCAATCTTTCCCAGCATCAGGGTCTTTTCAGATGAGTCAGCTCTTCACATCAGGTAGCCAAAGTATTGGAGCTTCAACTCCAGCATCAGTCCTTCCAATGAATATTTAGGACTGATATCGTTTAGGATGGTCCGGTTGGATCTCCTTGCAGTCCAAGGGACTCTCAACAGTCTTCTCCAACACCACAGTTCAAAAGCATTAATTCTTCAGCACTCACCTTTCTTTATAGTCCAACTCTCACATCCATACATGACTACTGGAAAAACCATAGCTTTGACTAGATGGACCTTTGTTGGCAAAGTAATGTCTCTGCTTTTTAATATGCTGTCTAGTTTGGTCATAGCTTTTATTTCAAGGAGCAAGCATCTTTTGATTTAATGGCTGCAGTCACCATCTGCAGTGATTTTGGAGCCCCCAAAATAAGTCTGTCACTCTTTTTCTTCCATTGTTTCCCCATCTATTTGCCATGAAGTGATGGGACCAGATGCCATGATCTTAGTTTTCTGAATGTTGAGTTTTAAGCAACTCTTTCACTCTTTCACTTTCATCAATAGGCTCTTTAGTTCTTCTTCACTTTCTGCCATAAGGGTGGTATCATCTTTATATCTGAGGTTATTGATATTTCTCCCAGCAATCTTGATTCCAGCTTGTCCTTCATCCAGCTTGGCATTTTGCATGATATACTCTGCACATAAATTAAATAACAAAGTGACAATATATAGCTTGACATACTCCTTTCCCCATTTGGAACCAGTCTGTCATTTCATGTCCAATTCTAACTGTTACTTCTTGACCTGCATACAGATTTCTCAGGAGGCAGGTCAGGTATTCCTGACCTGTATTCCTGTCTGGTATTCCTGTCTCTTTAAGAATTTTCCACAGTTTGTTGTGATTCACACAGTCAAAGGCTTTGGTGTAGTCAATTATGTACAAGTAGATGTTTTCTGGAACTCTTGCTTTTTCAATGATCCAGCAGTTTTTGGCAATTTGATCTCTGGTTCCTCTGCCTTTTCTAAATCCATCTTGAACATCAAGGTGTTCATGCTTCATGTACTGTTGAAGCCTGGCTTGGAGAATTTTGAGCATTACTTTGCTAACATGTGGGATAAGTGCAATTGTGCAGTAGTTTGATCATTCTTTGGCATTGTCTTTGTGATTGGAATGAAAACTCACCTTTTCCAGTCCTGTGGCCACTTCTGAGTTTTCCAGATTTGCTGGCATGTTGAGTGCAGCACTTTCACAGCATCATCTTTTAGGATTTGAAATAGCTCAGCTGGAATTCTATCACCTCCAGTACCTTTGTTTGTAGTAAAGCTTCCTCAGGCCCACTTGACTTTGCATTCCAGGATGTCTGGCTCTCGGTGAGTGATCACACCATCATGGTTATCTGGGTCATGAAGATCTTTTTTGTATAGTTATTCTGTGTGTTCTTGCCACCTCCTCTAACATCGTCTGCATCTGTTAGGTAACATATTGCCCCATAATTTCACCTGTTATTAATATCTTACATTATATTTAGTATAGTTAAAACAATCGCTGAATCAATATTTATGTATTATTATTAGCTGAAATCTATTGAGATTGAGATTTCCTCAATTTGCACCCAGTGTTCTTCTGTTAGTGTCCCATCCAGGATATCACATTGCATTTAGTAGTCATAATTCCTTAGGCTTCTCTTGGCTGTGACAGTTTCTCAAACTTTCCCTGTGTGTCAATGACCTCATCATCTTTGAGGCATCCTGGTCAGATATTTGGTAGCCCTCAATTTGGGTTTATCTGATGGTTTTCTCATGATTACTCTGGTGTTACAGGTCTTGGGAATAACCCAAATGCATTTTTACATACAAGTGTTTTATTCTGTCTTCCCATTTCACACTGGATGTTGTTTATGAAAGTACAGATTTAGGGTCTGTACTGTCTACCATAAAGTTTTAAGTGGATCGTACAACAAAGTTAAAATTTCCAAAACAAGGAAATAATAATTTCAGCAAAACTTTGCTTCCCTCTGGAAAGAGTAGGTTGGTTGTTAAGAATTTGGTGATTTCCTATTTTTTCAATCACAAATACTATACACAGGATGGGTTGTTTGGTCAATAAGTCATGTCCAACTCTTTTGAGACCTCCTGGGCTGTAGCGCGCCATACTCCTCTGTCCGTGGGATTTCCCAGGCAACAATATTGGCATGGGTTGCCATTTCCTACTCCAGGATCGAACCCTCATCTCTTATGTCTCCTGCGTTGGCTGGCGGGTTCTTTACCACTGAACCACAGTGAAGCCCAATACACAGGATTAGAAAAGACCAATCCCAGGTGCCCGGGAGATTCTGTAGTATAAGGGTAGCTTTCTAACTCATTAGCCAAGAAAATCTCTGTTCAAATGAAATCTTGCATGGCCATATAAACAAATAAAGCAGAAGCGACTTAGCAGCAGCAGTCTAAAGCAGGACCCCAGAGAGACATACTTAGATGTGGTTGTGGTTTAGTTGCTAAGTCATGTCCGACTCTTATAACCCCATGGACTGTAGCCTGCCAGACTCCTCTGTCTGTAGGATTTTCCAGGCATGAATGCTGGAGTGGGTTTCCATTTCCTTCTGCAGAGGATCTTCCTAATCCAGGGATCAAACCCACAAGTTTGGAGATTGAACAGGGAACAGATATATCTACTCTGCATAATTCCCATGACAGTTCAGTGATACGTGAAATCTCTACTGTTGCAAATTCATGGCACATAGTTGTTCAAGTAATACCAGATCCCTTCTTCTTAAACTGTTACTTAGTAAATAAATATTTACTCTGCTATTTGAATATATACACACAAATTTATATATATATACACACAGATGTGTGTGTGTAAGTGTACAGCCCAAAGTAGATACATGTAATGGTAAGAAGATGAGATAATTGCATTTAATAATTAATTTTATGTTGTGAAATTAAGAGAATTATTATGTTAGTATCTAAACTAGTAATAATCCAAAATTATATAAAATATTTCATAACATCTAAAGTATACTTATTTTAAAATGCTTTAAAAATTTATTGAAGTACAGTTGATATACAAAGTAGAGATTAATTTCTGTTGTACAGAAAAGTAACTCAGCTGTACATATATAGACATTTTTTATATTGCTTTTCATTATGATTTATCATAGAATATTGAATATATTTGCCTGTGTTATCAGTTCAGTTCAGTCGCTTAGTCGTGTCCAACTCTTTGTGACTCCATGGACTGCAGCATGCCAGACTTCTCTATCACCAACTCCCGAAGCTTACTCACTCATGTCCATTGAATCAGTGATGTCATCCAACCATCTCATCCTCTGTCATCCCCTTCTCTTCCTGCCTTCAATCTTTCCCAGCCTCAGGGTCTTTTCAAATGAGTCAGTTCTTTGCATCAGGTGGCCAAAGTATTGGAGGTTCAGCTTCAGCATCAGTTCTTCCAATGAATATTTAGGACTGATTTCCTTTAGGATGGACTGGTTGGATCTCTTGTAGTCCAAGGGACTCTCAAGAGTCTTCTCCAACACCACAGTTCAAAGGCATCAATTCTTCAGTGCTCAGTTTTCTTTATAGTCCAACTCTCACATCCATACATGACTACTGGAAAAACCATAGCTTTGACTAGATGGACCTTTGTTGGTAAAGTAATGTCCCAGCTTTTTAATATGCTGTCTAGGTTGGTCATAGCTTTTCTTCCAAGGAGCAAGCGTCTTTTAATTTAATGGCCACAGTCACCATCTGCAGTGATTTTGGAGCCTCCCCAAAAACGTCTGTCACTGTTTCCATTGTTTCCCCATCTATTTGTCATGAAGTGATGGGACCAGATGCCATGATCTTCGTTTTCTGAATGTTGTTTTAAGCCAGCTTTTTCACTCTCCTCTTTCACTTTCATCAAGAGTCTCTTCGGTTCTTTACTTTCTGCCAGAAGTGTGGTGTCATCTGCCTGTGCTACAGGTAGGGCCTTTATGTTTTTCCATTGTATATGTATATTTGCATCTGCTAATCCTACACTCCCAGATGTTGAGCCATCTTTGTCTTTCGTGAATCCAATTTTGTCATGGTGTGTGATCTTTTTTATGTGTTGTTGGACTTGGTTTCCTGATATTTTGTTGAGAATACTTGTTTGCATTTATATTTGTCAAAGATATTGGCTTGTAATTTTCTTTTTTGATAGTGTTGATTTTGGTATTAGGGTTATGATGACATCATAGAATGTCTTTTGGAGTGTTTCTTCCTCTTAAATCTTTTGGAAAAGTTTAGAATAAAACGCTTTCTTAAGATGAATATTCTCTTAGTTAGGGGTTTTAAAAACTACCATCCCTTATATTATGTTGCACTGAAAATATTGATACTGATATTATGAGGATTATGGTATATCTTGTCAGTTATTCTAATTAAATATTAATCTGTATTTCCTAATATTAAAAAATTAAAATGGTATAATTTACCTTGTTTGTATTTCAGGAAGAGGGTGAGAGTAACAAAGCTTATTCAGTTGAAATTTGCACTCACTTAGTTGAGAAAAATGAGCAAATTAAAAAAGTTAAAGCCACTAAATCAGAATTCTTACATATTCTTATGTGACAGTGTCTGACAAAAAGTTTGCAATAAAACGAGGAAGAAGTACAATATCATATCAATTTTGAAATAATAAAAATATTTTGCCTTTGGCATATTTAATGAATCTAAATAATGTGTGTGTGAAGTTGCTCAGTCATGTCCGACTCTTTGCAACCCCATGGACTGTAGCCTACCAGGCTCCTCCCTCCATGGGATTCTCCAGGCAAGAGTACTGGAGTGGGTTGCCATTGCCTTCTCCAGGGGATCTTCCCGACCCAGGGATTGAACCCGGGTCTCCTGCATTCCAGGCAGATGCTTTAACCTCTGAGCCACCAGGGAATGTTATCAAATTTAATGGGCTTCTCAGGTGACACAGTAGTACATGGGTTCAACCCCTGGGTAGGGAAGATCCCCTGAGGCAGGAAACAGCAACCTACTCCAGTATTCTTGCCTAAAAAATTCCAGAGGAGCTTGGTTGGCTATAGTTCATTAGGTCACAAAGAGTTGGACACAAAAAGAGGAAGAAGAAGTACAATAACAATAGCATATCGATTTTGAAATAATAAATAATAATTTGTCTTTGGTGTTTGGCATATTTAATGAATCTAATAAACTTTAAGAAATTTTAAAGTTTCTTAATCACATTTGTGCTTGGGTTGATGACTATTAACTTTTGAATGTATTCAATTATTATGTTGTTATTTTAGTAATCAATTGTGATTTAAAAAAAAAAATCTATTTGGCTGTGGTGAATCTTAGTTGCGGCATGCAGGATCTTCTTTGTGGCATGTGAGATCTATTTCCCTGACTCAGCATTGAACACGGGCCTTCTGAGTTAGAAATGTGGAGTCTTAGCCACAGGACCACCAGGGAAACTCCTCAATTGCAGTTTTACAAGGCATTATGTTAGTAATAATCTTGCAATTTATTTTAAAATATTTTCACATCCATATGAGGTGAGGAGTAAAATCAAACTTTTCTGGTTTTACAGATGAAAAAGCAAAGCACAGTTGGGTAACTTGTGTAGGTCATGGAGTGATTCACTGGAGCGACTTAGTATTCAAAATCTCAGGTGAGTAATTGTTCCCTTGAAGACCAGGGTTAGTTGTGATATATCTGTTCTATTTATAGTTTTAAATTTGGTTTTTCCCTTTTTATGTGGTTGGCTAAGAGTATTCGGAGAAGGCAGTGGCACCCCACTCCAGTACTCTTGCCTGGAAAATCCCATGGATGGAGGAACCTGGTGGGCTGCAGTCCATGGGGTTGCTAAGAGCTGGACACAACTGAGCGACTTCACTTTCACTTTGCACTTTCATGCATTGGAGAAGGAAATAGCAACCCACTCCAGTATTCTTGCCTGGAGAATCCCAGGGATGGGGGAGCCCGGTGGGGTGCCGTCTACAGGGTCGCACAGAGTCGGACACGACTGAAGTGACTTAGCAGCAGCAGCAGCAGCAACAGCTAAGAGTATTAGTACCCTTTTTTCTTTATGGAAATCTTCGAAGTGGTTTAAGTTAGATAAAGTTCTATATCTCATAACTGATTTGAAGCAGCAAATTTTTAAGTGTAGAAAAGCAAATGAATGACAGTGAGGTGACATACCATCATGTTTTTAGTTGAAGTTCGGGATAAATGTCATATTGATCAGAGCTTTACCTTGGTGACTGTGCTGTTACTTTTCGGGTGGATTTACCCTGAGTCCTGGCCAGTACGTTGTCTGTGCTCTTCTTTTTTCATAGAGACAAGGCAAGAGATAATAGATAAACCAGTCAAGCCACAACCACCACAAATAGCGATCACTAGCATTATCTTCATTTACAAATGTCAGAATTTCTATATACTTTACTACTAAAGTCTGAATATATTACGAGTTTGCTGTTTCTCAGACTATTGGTGATATGTAGACAACACAGATAATTGACCTGTACAACTAACTAGAAAGAAATGATGGCAAGATAAATTGCATTATTTTGTATCAACTTAATTAGAGAAAGCCATGTACAGCACTGACAATACTAGACTATTCTGTGTTTCTAGAGGTCATGCAAAACTGAATCTGTCAGAGAAGCTGATCTTGCCTCCTGAACAAGCCAGGAAGCAGGATTCTGCCTCCTCTTAAGCTGCCTTTGCTGAGCTACAACCCTTCAAATAGGAAGTTACTCACTCTATTTACTCTTTATCTCTTTTGCCACAATTCATCCCTATTTGCTTTATTATCTTTTGGGAGGAGATTTAATTAACTTTTATTGGAGTATTCAATTAATTTACAGTGTTGTAGTAGTTTCTGCTGTAGAGCAAATGAATCAGTTACATATACACGTATCTGTTCTTTTTTAGGTTCTTTTCCCATATTGGTCATTTCAGAGTGTTAAGTAGAGTTCCCTGTGCCACACAGTAGGTTCTTATTATTTATCCATTTTATTTTAATATGCTGTTAATTATTCACTCTCTTTCATATGACATTTTCAGAAAGATGACAACGTTCAAGGCATACTTTTTATGGACTTCCCCTGTCTGTAAGTAATTTCTGTCCCCTCTGAATTTCCATTGTTAGGCAATTTTACTTTTCTGATGTAAAGTAAGTACATCATATGTGTTACTTTTTGTAACACATATATGTTACATATGTGTTTTGCCATGTTACTTTTGTCATGTGTTATGTATGTGTGCACACTGGTTTTGTCCTCTTTACCTGAGTGCATATTCTGGTAAAATTGCAAGAGCCATGATGTATATCTTGCTATCCACAGCATTAGTCTCTTGCTTAGTGTAATGTAAGAAGTTAGTGAAGAAAATCTTTATCACAGAATGACATTTCAGAAAAATGCCACTTTTTCTTAGTATCTCTGAATATTTAATACTATTCAAATGCAACCAAACTTATTCAACTCAGAGCAGCATATACACAGAGTAAACACCTCTGTGTTGGTGTGTGTGTTGTGTTCTTTGTTTGTTTTGTTTTTAGCTTTGATTGGGCTTTCTGAAATCCTAGAGAAACAGAAAAATACAAAAAGGCTCCAGGTATTTCCAACAGACTTCTCTAGCTTTATGAATATTTATAAAAGCCATTTCTACTTAAATTTAGCTTTTTTCTCTTGTTATTGTTTTGTCATTTTCTACAGTGTTTTTAATAGTCTATATACCTTACTAAGTGCATACATTTAAGGTGTTTTGATGCTGTGTGGAAGCTTCATAAAAGGAGGTCACCTAGAGTTCAGAAATGTTTAGACAAGAGAAAAAAAATCTCAGGAAGGTTCTCCTTGGGGTTAGTAATTTAGAACCTCAGCATTGTTTACACTCAAGATATAATATGCCATGCTAAGATTATCTGTTGTGAATGAGACTAAGTGCAAAATGAAAAACTGGAGCAGTGTAATTGGTGTCATATTGAAGAGAATATCTCAAATCCCTCCAACCTGTGTCAATTAAAAATATCTATGTAGATTCATGGTCATTTTAAACTGATGTACTTACATTGCGCTTGAAAAAGAAACTTAAAAGAACAATAACAGAAATTTCCATCGCTCTGCCTAAATGTATTGCTCATAATTTTGGAACCTGTACCTCAAGCTGTAAAGTCAAGAACAGAGAGCTTCTGAGTCATTATTCCCTTTCTTGTTTTGCCTAGAGGAAAGTAGAATTTAAGATGTGGTCATTTATGTATCTAAACATACTACTTTAAATGCAGCCAGTCAGAGTACCCATTGAGAGAAAGAGAGGAGGCGGAAATGACCACTGCTAGCTTCTGGCTGGGTGAAACATTTGCACATAACTTCTGGCTTCCCCTCAAGTGGAGCTTTTGCGAGGGATTTATAGGTCAGATAGCTCAGCAGTTTCAGCCTCTGCCCACTGTACCTTAACAAAGCTTGTGCATGTTTGTACAGCTGGGCTGGTAGCTGTGGGAGTCCCAGGAATCCCACAAGGCCCCTGTCCTTTTACCTCCCCTTCGCCATTTACCAGCACACAAATACATACAGAATGAAACTGTCTGACTAGCAGGTTAAAGGTCCACAATTCAAACCCTGTTTATTTTCTTTCCTGATTTCCTGCTGCTACAGTGAGTAAATGGTATTTTTCCCCCTTTGCTTTTTTTTTTTTTTTTTTAACCTGTTTGTCTATCAATGTCTGGTAGGGAATGAAAGAAATACTCACATTTCAACATAGTTTATGGGACTCTTGCTTTGGTGTATTAGTTTGAATCTCTCTCTCTCTTAATCTCCCCCTACCCCAGAATGCCCACCTACATTTCTCCCCCGACCCAGACACACAACTCTGTCTCCTTTCTTTCTAGGTCTCTCCATTCTCATCCTTTTCTCTCTCTCTCTTTTTTTTTTTTTTTTTGAGAAAGGACTTATTTACCCAAAGGAAGACACACACACACACACACACACACAAAATCCTCAAACCCTTCAAATGTAATTTCGCCTGACTGAAGGGTGTTATTTTAATTACTATTGAACCCATTCTGAGAGGAGGCCTGTAAATGCTTGATGCAACTAGGAGAGTGGCAGTTAATATGCCTTTTGAATCAGTGCCACGAACTACAAAGCCTGCCATCTGGGGAGGTATTACATTTGTAAGAAAAAATAGTTGAGACTTTTCTTTAAATGAGCTTGTAAATTCCAGTCAATCTTACGTTCACTTCATTTATTTTCCAAAAAATTCTCCCGTATGAAATATTTAAAATCATATTAATTAACCAGAAAAGAAACATCTATTCTAAACTGCAGTTGCTATCACCTTACTCATACGTTTGACATGAATATATATATATGTATGTGTATGTGTGTGTGTGTAGTGAGAGAGAGAAAGTTGTTTACTATAACTATCATTCCCAACAGCCATTTCATTAAAATCCTTGAATTGGAAAATAATCAAATTAATGAAGAAAAATATTTTACATGTTCTATTATTAAATTATCTTCTTTCTTTGTACCAAAAGAAAAGTTTTAATTTTAGAAAACAACAGCAGTCCATTAATTTCTGGTATTTTAAATAATTGGTCACCCTTCATCTCCCATCATGTAGCTGTTTTGGCAGATAATGTAGGAATGAAGGATTTTAAGGTTAGATGAGACTGGTTGGTACCCAAGTCTCACAGTTAAATTAGCATATTGTTCTAAGACAAGACATGAAATCATTTGGAGCCTCAGCTTCTTCATCTGGGAAATGGGAAAAATGATATTTACTTCTCAACTTCACAGAGCTGATGAGAGAATCAAATAATATGATATGGCTATCAAAGTATTTCATCTGTGGTTAAATCTTATGTAAACCTAAAATAGTATTATTTTTCAAAAGTTTTGAATTACTCTTGATATTTCAGCTCTTTCTTTGTGAGAGGATACTTTAATGACAGATCCATAGTTGCTGAAAGTTGTACATTCTAAATTTTAAGGGCAATTTAAATCAGAGACAAGTTTTTTTGTAAAAGTAGTGTTTGCATTCTGTCTTTTCACTCAGTTGTGAACGATTCTTTGTGACCCCATGGCCTACACAGTCCATGGAATTCTCTGGGCTGGAATACTGGAGTGAGGTGCCTTTCCCTTCTCCAGGGGATCTTCCCAACCTAGGAAGAGAACCCAGGTGTCCTGCATTTGCAGGTGGATTCTTTACCAGCTGAGCCAGGGAGGAAGCCCAAGAATACTGACTGGAGTGGGTAGCCTATCCCTTCTCCAGAGGATCTTCCTGACCCAGGAATCTAACTGAGGTCTCCTGCATTGCAGGTGGATTCTTTACCAGTTGAGCTACCTGGGAAGCCCTTAACAGATGATAGGACCGCTGAATTATAAATTTTAAAAAATCAGACTGTTTTAAACCAATCAATTGGTTGATCCAATTGACCCAGTTATAAATTTTCAGAAACAGTGCCCATAATCTTATTTCAAAACACTCCAGGATGCTTAAACTTCTCACTCTGTTGACATTTTAAATTACTTAGTAGGAAACCTTCTGATACTTATCCTTCCATTTGCTAAAGTTCCTTAGTTCAAAGCTCCCTATGGAATTGCTAGCTTATAGGCATTGCTTTAGTAAAGAAAATATACCCATAGCATCACAAGACACAGACTGAATTACATTAGCTTCACGTAACACCTTTACCTGTTAGAAAGCTGTTTTTTTTTTTTTTTTTAACTTCTATGTATTTCATTGAAGAGTAATTCATCATATTGAGGGAATAAAGTTTAAACAGTTTTTCTTTGGGGGATTTTCTTCATTAAATATTTGAGATACCATGTGGAAAATATTTTTCAGTTTTCCCCTCTCACCTCATTTCCCCTTCCATTCCAATGTAATCACTAGCTGTGATAGTGTACAGGCTTCCCTCGTGGCTCAGCAGTAAAGAATCTGCCTGTAACGCAGAAGATCCACGTTCGATCCCTGAGTCAGGAAGATCCCCTGGAGAAGGAAATGGCAACCCACTCCAGTATTCTTGCCTGAGAAATCTAATGGGCAGAGGGGCCTGGTGGGTTATAGTCCATGGGGTTGCAAGAGTCAGGTCATGACTTAGCAATTAAACTACCACCAAGACGGAAATATCTCTAGATCAATGTTTATGTCCATTTCTATATCCATAAACACCCTTTGATAAGAATAAGAAATCTTTATAGAATGTTTACTCTCGTCGTGTGTGTTCTATTACAATAGTGATATTTTCTTCACCTGATAGTTGTTGCACAAAAATAAATATTTTATTTGAACATAATTTATATTGTTCTTCAATTTGAAACAATGAATGAAAAAAGTTATTTTTATCTGCTTTAACAAATTTATTTGTATTTTTATTTATTCCTTTTTTCCATTCTTTTCTATCTTTCAAACTTTACAGTAAGTCTTCATTTAAACAAATAAAGCATTTCAATTCCTATGGGATGGATCAACTTAGGGCATTGTATTCCTTGTGTTCTAATCATTCTTTGAGGCAGACTTTTTGACAGTAAGTTTTCCCACCCTGTTCAATTGTACTTATGTTCTTGGTGGAACAGATAGTGAAGACTTGAAGCACCGGCTGTTCCCATAATATTTCCACATAGATGACTTTGCTAATTGCATGTGATAATTTTACGTGGTTTGGCTAGTTCTTGTAAGTGCCTAGCAAATGCTTTCCTTCAGCTGTTCTGTTACTGTAATAGTGTCTTATTCTAAAAGTTTGGAAACATCTCAGAACAATCTGCTTAATAAATATAAGGAGGTGGTTGAAACTTACAGGCCACTTCTAGGTTCAGACCAGCAGCTGAGTAGTTTTTGAGTATCTTGGTTTAAGAAGCTTTTATAGTCAAAATTCTCAATGAGTTTCTTAACTTAGGCAGGAGAAAAGAATTCAATCAAGATGTTTCCCCTGTGAAAAGTAGGAGATTGTTGAGTAGTAGTAAAAGCTGAACAGCTGGCCACTGTTTATGAAAGCAGCCGGGCTGTTATCCATAAGACAGGAAAGAGAGTCAAAAGCCAAAGTTTCCTTCTTTCAAGACAGCTGGAAGATCTTCAGGGTACAGGAAAAAATTTTAAACTAGTGTAGATATACCTTTTCCCCCTTCAGATATAAGAAAAATAAGAGTAAGGAAATATCTTGAGGGTAAAAATACCTTTATCCATTCTACTATTTATATTCTACCAAACACATGTATTGCTTTTAGGAAAAAATATTTTATTAACTTTTACCAGTGCTAAGAACAGGTGAATAATGTGGTCATGGTATAAAAGTAAGAGGGAAGTAAATTACTTAATGTAAAATGGAGAGAGCAAGTATAAAGTCAGCTGTATGACTAAGGATTATTTTTAATTACTCTTATAGTACTCTTGCCTGGAAAATCCCATGGGCGGAGGAGCCTGGTAGGCTGCAGTCCATGGGGTCGCTAAGTCGGACATGACTGAGCAACTTCACTTTCACTTTTCACTTTCATGCATTGAAGAAGGAAATGGCAACCCACTCCAGAGTTCTTGCCTGGAGAATCCCCGGGATGGGGGAGCCTGGTGGGCTGCCGTCTATGGGGTCGCACAGAGTCGGACACGACTGAAGCGACTTAGCAGCAGCAGCAGCATAATCTCCTTACTGACTGAAACAAATGAATGACTTTAGCAATGAGTAATTCTTCAAAATGGCCTTCCCAGTGGCTCAGCAATAAAGAACCACCTGCAGTTCAGTAGACGCTAGAGACATGAGTTTGATCCCTGGGTAAGGAAGATCACCGGAGGAGGAAATGGCAACACACTCCAGTATTCCTGTGAAGAAAAATCCCAAGGGCTGCCGAGGGTCTCAAAGAGTTGGAAGTGACTGAACACAATTTTTCAAAATATTAATAGTAATATAACAACCTTCTAAATTAATTATTTGGGATCCTTGTAACTTATCTGTTGTATAGTAGATTCTGTGAGTTTTATGGCCAAAGTGATTTACTCAGAAAAGGAGCTTTGGATGGGAAAATTAAGGAGAAAGTTGATTGAATACTTCATTTGTGCATTGTTCCATTGAAAAGTTTAATTTTATTCCTTCATGTGTTAAATATTTATTTACTGGCAGAGAAAATTTTCATCTGTCTCAAACATTAGTAAGAATCAGAGGTTATTTTTAGTAACCAAGAAATAAAGAGTTGAGGTTAAAACACTGCTTCATCCCACAAATAAACTTCCCTCTTTTAAGCAATTTTATTTTGGAAGTATCAGCATGACCCTATTTCAACAGATGACAGAATTTGCAAAAAAAAATTACCTGATTCCCCATCAGATCAATATAAATTTGTTCAGTCTTTCTTGTACCTAATATCTGTAAATTTTGCCTTTGATGCTTTTCTTTTTCTTTAGAATGCTACTAAGTTTTTATAAAATGATTATTACTTGGGGCAAGGGAATTTGAATCTTACACTTTACAACAAAAACAAAACTGTAAATTTAGTTAATTTGTTCAAGTAAATTAAAGAAAAAGTGTTAGTCATTCAGTCATGTCCAATTATTTGTGACCCCATGAACTGTAGCCTGCCAGGCTCCTCTTGTACATAGGATTTCCCAGGCAAGAATACTGGAGTGGGTTGCCATTTCCTTTTCCAGAGCATCTTCCTGACCCAAGGATCTAACCTAGGTTTCCTGCAAGTAGGTTAAATTTGAACTCAAAACTATCAAAATGAGATGCATTAGTTAACCAAGGGTTTTTAAACTTGCACATATATCTATCGATGTTTTCAAGAAAAGCAGATTAAAGTAGTTATTTCATTTTATTTTCATCCCAAGCTACTTGTAAAATGTGCAGTAGGACTTGGAATTTCCTTTGAATAAAAGCAAAACAAAAAACTTCTCAGATACTTGTAAATTCTCATATGGCATGAAGCATTTATTACTTGTCCTCTGTTATCATCCTTTTTCACTATAAAAGAAGCATTCTTTGAGTGAAAATTAATATATACTGATTCGTGGTTTCCTAATACTTATTGCACTTTTAGATACAAGATAAATACTTTTAGTTGAGTCACTTATCAGAAGCCTGGACTTAAGGCTAGAATAGGTGGGATCCTAGTGAAAGTAAGGGTGAGCGGAAACTAATGTGACAGAAAACAGCTCTGCAGCTTTAGAAAAGCCAGGAGTAGACAGGTTGTTGGGGACTGTTCAGAGAGCTGGATGGTGTCAGATGCTCTGATAGCAGTGGCCCTGCTAGGAAGCCAGAAGCTCGCTGAACAGCTAAGAGGAGCAGTGGGTTGTAAAGTGCACGTGCCAGGCCCAGTCTTTCGGTCAGTAGAATAAATGCGGTACCACCATAACACGCAACAAAGAGATCTTTTCTTCTTGGCTTGGATCAGCCCTCACTGGGCTGTCCTAAAGGTAAATGGGCTTTCTGATACCCTAATATTTGCATAAACCATTGACAAAAATAGCACCAATATTCAACAGAATGGAATTTTACCACCTAAACATAATGTAAGCTGTTTCCATTGTATGACACTGAATTTTAGTGGAAATATTTGGTAATGAGCAGTAAGTGACTTTTAAGACTACTAATGTTTAATTCTCAGATATTCTGTATAGGTTAGGTAAGTTTGTTGAGCAACATTTGGAAGAGAAAGTATATGATACAGATATTGAATCACTGGCAATGACAGTGAACAACAGTCAATGAAGTGATTCACAAACAAAAGTCAATTACCAAAAGACGTATATCCTCTCACTGCTATATATAGGAACAGGCGGAAACAAATTGATAAACTTAACAAAATCAATTCTGAAGCCTAATGAGTTTTATAAAAACTACTAAAGATTAAAAATGTAACATACATGTATATCATTTCTTAAATGTGACTCTTTCCCATGTCATGTGAAATGCATTTTATGAATTTATATGTGCTTTTGTTAGCTCTTTGAATTAAAAGTGTTACCTTTAAATGTATTTTGACAAATAAGTTCTTAATTTAAAGAATTCTATATTGGAATAAGTGATGTCTTTGATTTATTTGAATAGGTATAAGATACCAACTACTATTTTTTTAATCACAAATAAGGCTTTTAATTATTTAGCTTCTTATAGTCCTCATATAACGGAAACTGGCAAGTCCACGTTCTTGTTTAGTTGCTAAGTCATGTCCAACTCGCTTCTCTGTCCATGGGATTTTCCAGGCAAGAATACTGGAGTGGGTTGCCATTTCCTTTTCCAACCAACTACTTTTAATTTAATTTTGTTTGTGGATCTGACTCGTAATTTCTACCATTTTGTCCTTTCCTCTGTCTCAGACTTGTGTTACTGACATTACACACTGGTATATAAATTTGGGTTTTCTGCTTTTAAATAGGAAGACTATCTGTGTTTAACTCCAGCTAAGTAATTTGAGGTGGTATTCAGTAATCAACTGAGCAAGATTAATTTCAATCTGGCATGGCAGAGAGTTTTATACTCTAGCAGAATGTGTTGTTTTTGGAACAAAGTTAAGCACTCTTTACTATTTTACTGTCTCTTGATAAAAATTAATAGTGAAGGTCTTGTACAGTAATTTATCAACAAACTTTTGAATTCACACCTATGGCAGAAAGTGAAGAGGAACTAAAAAGCCTCTTGATGAAAGTGAAAGAGGAGAGTGAAAAAACTGGCTTAAAGCTACATTCAGAAAACGAAGATCATGGCATCTGGTCCCATCACTTCATGGGAAATAGATGAGGAAACAGTGGAAACAGTGTCAAACTTTATTTTTTGGGCTCCAAAAATCACTGAAGATGGTGTTGCAGCCATGAAATTAAAAGACGCTTACTCCTTGGAAGAAAAGTTATGATCAACCTAGATAGCATATTGAAAAGCAGAGACATTACTTTGCCGACTAAGGTCCGTCTAGTCAAGGCTATGGTTTTTCCTGTGGTCATGTATGGATGTGAGAGTTGGACTGTGAAGAAGGCTGAGCACTGAAGAACTGATGCTTTTGAACTGTGGTGTTGGAGAGGACTCTTGAGAGTCCCTTGGACTGCAAGGAGATCCAACCAGTCCATTTGAAAGGAGATCAGTCCTGGGTGTCCTTAGGAAGGAATGATGTTAAAGCTGAAACTCCAATACTTTGGCCACCTCATGTGAAGAGCTGACTCATTGTAAAAGACTCTGATACTGGGAGGGATTGGGGGCAGGAGGAAAAAGGGACGACAGAGGATGAGATGGCTGGAAGGCATCATCGACTCGATGGACATGAGTCTGAGTGAACTCCGGGAGTTGGTGATGGACAGGGAGGCCTGGCGTGCTGCAATTCATGGGGTTGCAAAGAGTCAGACACGACTGAGCGACTGAACTGAATTGAACTGACAAACCTTGTATCCTCAGTTGAGGGAATAGGTTGCCTGCGATTTTGCATCAAAATATCAGTGGAAGGGAAATCCAACCAGGGTAAGGTTTTTAGAGTAACTGATCTGGGTGACTTGGACTTAGGTTGAATTCCTTGAGGCTTAGTCTTTAAGGAAGCTGAAAGGATCTGCAACAGGGCTCTGAGTGACTCCGCTATACATGTAAACTCAGATGTTGCAGACAGACAGAGGCGAGCAGCCCAGCAAAGAGCTTGGGCCAGAGTCAGAGCAATTAGCACATTGTGAAGTAAAGGGCCCATGTGGGCCTCAGAAAATAAACAAACTGTTGTGTGCATATGTTTTTAAAAGAAAGCTTCAGAGCAGCACACAACAGAATTTTATAAAACATCATGAAAATGGGAAGGATTATATATGTTCTATTTGCATCTTTTGTAGAAAAATGTAGTCACAACTGTATAATGTCTCTTTTGTGTACTTTTAATATAAAGATAAAAATTTCTTTTAAAAATAATGTGCTTTCAGTATCTATTAAGTGTAGCCTAATCCTTAATATTCACTTTACTCAAAACATATTTTTAAAGTATATTGAAAATGTGCCACACCAAAGCAAGATGTCAATAATGGGAGAACCTGGGGAAGGGAATAATATATAGGAACTCTGTGTACTTTCTGCACAATTTTTCTGTAAACTTAAAACTGTTCTTAAAAGCTGAAGTAGATTGATTTTTAAAATGATGTTTAAAGGTATTAAAATCAATACCATAATTAATAATGGGAAAATTATTTTCCCTTATCACTGTCTACTATCATTAGGTCAAGAAAATTAGAAGTGCTTTGAAGATATTTAGGATAGAAGCAAATGAACATTATGTAACTTGTAGAAATACTTCCTTGAGAAAGTGGGTGAAAGTGTATGTAAAATGTGTATATTGTAAAATACAGATACTACCTTCTCTGGGTTTTTGTGTAGAAAAAGGAAAACAGGATTAATAATATTTGCATGTATATACCTCTGCTGTATGGTGAGAAAATTGAGTTCTGTAGCAGTATTTTTTGGTAATAGATAAATGAGATCCTTTTTCTTAGAAAACTTTGAAAATGATAGAGTATCTACAGAAGCTGATTGTAGAATTCTCCTGTATAGTAATCTTAGTAAGAATTGGTCTGTGCAGATCAGCCCTTATCATATGTTCGTGTGTTTATAGATGATACTTATTTTCCAAAACTTGGTCTTATAAAAAAGGGAAAAAAACCCAAAAAACAGTGTGATAGTCTAGTGGAAACTATTAAAGGGCATTTTCCAGTAGTGAGCTTTATTTCCAGCCATTTATGTTGTGCCACTTCCTCTCTTTAAATATGACTTTTGCTTTGTCTGAGAAGTAACAGAAAGTTGAGTAGAAGGGCCCAAAGTTTAAAATAAGTCTGAAGTCTTGACAGAGAAAAATATTCTTTCTAATTCAGTCATGCAGTTTCCAGGATCGAATTTATGGAGACCTGAAGTTCCTGGCACTACCTGACATAACTGGCATTATTTGATCTTACTAACCATAGCCCCCCAAAGCTGAAAAGAATCAGTCAGGTAAAATTCACATTCACTTTCTCCTTCAATGAAATTCATTGTATAGTAGCATATGTTTAAGGAAACGTGTGAGTTTTATTGCAGGTCAGAAAGGCTGCAGTTCTAATCCGTGATTCGCAAAGAACACAGAGCACACAAAGACCAGTGCAAGACTGCTTGGTTGGAGGTTCCAGTATGGAAACCATATTCCTGTCTGATATGTGTGCAGTAATAGGGTAATATAAACGAAAACACTCCATGTGGATAGGGGACAGTCTTCATTTTAGGGCCCCTTAATATTGTAGTACTTAAAAGTTGTTGGTCATATACTTGTAAGGCCAGAATGATTCTGAGTATGGTCCTTTGTGAAGTGCATAAACCATTTGTGAACTCAAGGGGAATATTAAATATGTTTCACTTGCCAAGAAGTTAATCAGTCAACCACAGATCTTTATTCAATGGGATTTATTGAACACCTGCCATATTAGAAGAACCATAACAAGCCAGGTGGTGAACCAAAAATGGCAACACTGCCCTCAAGCTGCTTATAATCAGAAGAAAATAAAGAGGATGGCAACTGAAATTTACAAAGGCCTTCTAGTTTACAATATTTCACATACATTTACAAAGGATTGAAGTACAATAAATGCAACTCCACCATCAATTAAAAAAGCCCACAATACACATACATGATCAGTTATAGGTATTTATGTGTGCACACTCATAGTAGGGGGCATTTGTCTTATCTGGAATAGCTTTAGGGAAGATTTGAACTTGAAACAGATTTCTGAAGGAATGATAGGAAACAGGCAGGAGGCTTGGAATATTTAGGGGACAGAATTCAGAGTCATATGATTTGAAGAATAAGTAGTGTCAAGTAGTAATCAAATAACTGTTAGCCTTCTGCTTCAAAGAATTGACTTTAAAATAGATTGGGAACAGTCTAAGGTTTAGAGAAGGGGAGTATTATAAAAAAAAAGTCACTTAAACAGGTCTCTGTTGTCTCTTGTTTGCAGGACAACTGATTAAGAAACTAGAGGCAGGCTCTTGTCATTCAGTAGCTTAGTAATGTCCGACTCTGTGTGACTCCATGGACCACAGCAAGCTAGGCTTCACTGTCCACCATTTCCTGGAGCTTGGTCAAACTCATGTCCATTGAGACAGTGAGGACATCCAACCATCTCCTCCTCTGTCATCCCCCTCTCCTCCTGCCTTCAGTATTACCCAGCATCAGGGTTTTTTCTACTGAGTCAGCTCTTCACCTCAAGTGGGCAAGTATTGGAGCATGAGCTTCAGCATCAGTCCTTTCAATGAATATTCAGGATTTATTTCCTTTAGGATTGACTGGTTTGATCTCCTTGCAGTCTGAGAGACTCTCAAGAGACTTCCCCAACACCACAGTTTAGAAGCATCACTTCTTTAGTGCTCAACCTTCCTTATGATCCAACATCATCCATACATGACTCCTGGAAAAACCATAGCTATGACTGGATGGACCTTTGTTGGTAAAGTAATGTCTCTGCTTTTTAATGTGCTGTCTAGCTTGGTCATAGCTCTTCTACCAAGGAGAAAGTGTTAATTTCAGGGCTGCAGTCACCATCTTCAATGATTTTAGAGCCCAAGAAAATAGTCTGTCACTGTTTCTATTGTTTTCCCATCTATTTGTCATGAAGTAATGCGACTAGACATGAAACAATAGACTGATTCCAAATAGGAAAAGGAGTACGTCAAGGCTGTATATTGTCACCCTGCTTATTTAACTTATATGCAGAGTATATCATGACAAATGCTGGACTGGAGGAAGTACAAGCTGGAATCAAGATTGCCGGGAGAAATATCAATAACCTCAGATATGCAGATGACATCACCCTTATGGCAGAACATGAAGAGGAACTAAAAAGCTTCTTGATGACAGTGAAAGAGGAGAGTGAAAAAGTTGGCGTAAAGCTCAACATTCAGAAAACAAGATCATGGCATCTGGTCCCATCATTTCATGGGAATTAGATGGGGAAACAGTGGAAACAGTGTCAGACTTTAATTTTGGGCTCCAAAATCACTGAAAATGGTGATTGCAGCCATGAAATTAAAGGACGTTTACTCCTTGGAAGGAAAGTTACAACCAACCTAGATAGCATATTGAAAAGCAGAGACATTACTTTGCCAACAAAGGTCCATCTCATCAAGGCTATGGCTTTTCCAGTGGTCATGTATGGATGTGAGAGTTGGACTGTGAAGAAAGCTTAGCGCTGAAGAATTGATGCTTTTGAACTGTGGTGTTGGAGAAGACTGTTGAGAGTCCCTTGGACTGCAAGGAGATCAGTCCTGGGTGTCCTTTGGAAGGAATGATGCTAAAGCTGAAACTCCAGTACTTCGGCCACCTCATGCGAAGAGTTGACTCATTGGAAAAGACTCTGATGCTGGGAGGGATTTGGGGCAGGAGGAAAAGGGGATGACAGAGGATGAGATGGCTGGATGGCATCACTGACTTGATGGATGTGGGTTTGAGTGAACTCAGGGAGTTGGTGATGGACAGGGAGGCCTGGTGTGCTGCGATTCACAAAAAGTCAGACATGACTGAGTGACTGAACTGAACTGAATGTGACTGGATGCCATGATCTAAGTTTTTGGAATGTTGAGTCTTAAACCAGCTTTTTCATTCTTGTCTTTCACCTTAATTAAGAGGCCCTTTAGTTCTTATTCAACTACTGCCATAAGGGTGGTGCCATCTGCATTTCTGAGGTTGTTGATATTTCTTCTGGCAATCTTGATTCCAGCTTGTGCTTCATCCAGGCATTTCACATGATGTACTCTGCATATAAGTTAAATAAGCAGGGTGACAACATAGAGCCTTGAGGTACTCCTTTTCCTATTTGGAACCAGTCTGTTGTTCCATGTCCAGTTCTAACTGTTGCTTCTTGACCTACCTACAGATTTCTCAGAAGGCAGGTAAGGTGGTCTGGTATTCTTGTCTCTTGAAGAATTTTGCACGTTTGTTGTGATCCACACAGTCAAAGAGTTAAGCATAGTCAATGAAGCAGAAGTATGTTTTTTTTGGAACTCTCTTCCTTTTTTGATGATCCAACTGATTTTGGTAATTTGATCTCTGGTGCCTCTGCCTTTTTGAAACCTAGCTTGAAGAACTTTCAGCATTACTTTGCTAGCTTGTGAAATGAGTGCAATTGTGTGGTAGTTTGAATGCTCTTTGGCATTGTGTTTCTTTAGGATTGGAATGAAAACTGACCTTTTCCAGTCCTGTGGGCACTGCTGAGTTTCCCAAATTTGTTGGCATATTGAGTGCAGCACTTTCACAGCATCATCTTTTAGGATTTGAAATAGCTCAGCTAGAATTCCATCACTTCCACTAGCTTTGTTTGTAGTGATGCCTCCTAAGGCCCACTTGATTTCACTGCAGGATGTCTGGCTCTGGGTGAGAGATCACACCATTGTGATTATCTGGGTCGTGAAGATCTTTTTCGTATATTTCTGCTGTGTATTCTTGCCACCTCTTCTTAATATCTGCTTCTGTTAGGTCCATACCATTTCTGTCCTTTATTATGCCCTTCTTTGCATGAAATGCTCCCTTAGTATCTCTAATTTTCTTGAAGGATCTCTGGTCCTTCCCATTTGATTGTTTTCCTCTATTTCTTTGCACTGATCACTTAGGAAGCCTTTCTTTTTTTATTTTTATTTTTACTTTATTTTACTTTACAATACTGTATTGGTTTTGCCATACATTGACATGAATCCATCTCGGGTGTACATGAGTTCCCAATCTCTCCTTGCTCTTCTTTGGTACTCTGCATTCAGCTGGGTATATTTTACCTTTTCTCCTTTGCCTTTCATTTCTCTTCTCAGCTATTTGTAAGGCCTCCTCTGACAAACATTTTGCCTTTTTTCATTTCTTTTTCTTGAGGATAGTCTTAATCACCTCCTCCTGTATAATGATATGAGCCTCTGTCCATATTTCTTCAGGCACTCTATCAGATCAAATCCCTTAAATCTATTTGTCATTCCACTGTATAATCATATGGGATTTGATTTAGGTCATACCTGAATGGCCTAGTGGTTTTCCCCTACTTTCTTCAATTTAAGTCTGACTTTTGCAATGAGGAGTTAATGATCTGAGCCACAGTCAGCTCCAGGTCTGATTTTGCTGACTGTATAGAGCTTCTCAATCTTCTGATGCAAAGGATATATCAGTCTAATTCCAGTATTGACCATCAGGCAACGTCCATGTGTAGAGTCATCTCTTGTGTTGCTGAAAGACAGTGTTTGCTCTGATAAGCATGTTCTCTTGGCAGAGCACTGTTAGAACTTTGTCCTGCTTCATTTTGTACTCCAAGGCCAAGCTTGCCTATTACTCCAGGTATCTCTTGAATTCCTGCTTTTGCATTTCAGTCCCTTATGATGTAAAGGACATCTTTTTGGGGTGTTAGTTCCAGAAGGTCTTGTATGTCTTCATAGAATCATTCAGCTTCAGCTTCTTTGGCATTAGTATTGAGGCATAGACTAGGATTACTGCAATTTTTGAATGGTTTGCCTTGGAAAGGAACTAGTCTCTCAGATTGAAGGTGTTAAAAAGAAGCAGATCATTCTAATTATATTGAAAAGTTCTGGTCTGGTCAGAGACGTAGATTCAGCTTTAGTTATTCTCTGTGACTCTGTGCCTGTTTACTTACCAAGAAAATTAGCATTATGACAAAAGATTATAATGAAGATCGATGAAATAATATATGATCATATGGCACATAGTAGGCACTCAAATGGGCTTCCCAGGTGACCCAAGTAGTAAAGAACCCACCTGCCCCTGCTGGAGACATAAGAGAGAAGGGTTTGATCCCTGGGTCAGGAAGATCCCCCATAGGAGGACATGGCAGTCCATTTCAGTATTCTTGTCTGGAGAATCCTGTGGACAGAGGAGCCTGGCGGGCTGCAGTTGTTAGGGTCTCAAAGAGTTGGACATGACTGACACAACTTAGTACAGCACAGGGACTCAAATTACTTAGTTTAGTCTGAATCTAAAATATAAATCAATTATAAGAATCACAATAATAGATTAATATATAGATTCAAAAATAAAGCTAGTTTTTCAATGAATAGATATTTTCACTTTATAAGTATAATAATAAGGTTATCCAGAGGAAGTGGACATTCACCAAAACTATACATCTGTAGCATCATGTCATACCCCCCAAAAATGATGCCTGCCTTATATTATCCCATTTTTGTCAAATTAGAATTAATCTGTAGTAAATATGAAGGATTTTTAAAAAGGTGTTTTAAAAGTAACCTTATTGCTGAGAAAATCTTCAAGACTGTGAGCAGAATCATTTTGAATAAAGTGTTTAGTGTTTCTGTCTGCCCGTAGAAGGTTTATTGCAATCTCAGGATACCAGTTTGATTTATCTTTTCTTATCAAATTGAACAAGGAAATACAAGACTGTAAAAATTAAAAAAAATTTTTTTTGCAGTCAAATATGTAAAACAAGAACAACAAAATTGTATTTACTTATTTAAATTAATTTATTTTAATTTGAGGCTAATTACTTTACAATATTGTAGGGTTTTTGCCATCAGTTCAGTTCAGTTCAGTCGCTCAGTCGTGTCCGACTCTTTGCGACCCCATGAATCGCAGCACGCCAGGCCTCCCTGTCCATCACCAACTCCCGGAGTTCACTCAGACTCACGTCCATCAAGTCAGTGATGCCACCCAGCCATCTCATCCTCGGTCGTCCCCTTCTCCTCCTGCCCCCAATTCCTCCCAGCATCAGACTCTTTTCCAATGAGTCAACTCTTCGCATGAGGTGGCCAAAGTACTGGAGATTCAGCTTTAGCATCATTCCCTCCAAAGAACACCCAGGACTGTTCTCCTTTAGGATGGACTGGTTGGATCTCCTTGCAGTCCAAGGGACTCTCAGGAGTCTTTTCCAATACCACAGTTCAAAAGCATCAATTCTTTGGCACTCAGCTTTCTTCACAGTCCAACTCTCATATCCATACATGACCACTGGAAAAACCATAGCTTTGACTAGACGGACCTTTGTAGGCAAAGTATCAGCCATGGGTGTACATGTGTTCCCCATCCTGAACCCCCTTCCCACCTGCCTCCTTTTCCCTCCAAAGAACACCCAGGACTGTTCTCCTTTAGGATGGACTGGTTGGATCTCCTTGCAGTCCAAGGGACTCTCAGGAGTCTTTTCCAATACCACAGTTCAAAAGCATCAATTCTTTGGCACTCAGCTTTCTTCACAGTCCAACTCTCATATCCATACATGACCACTGGAAAAACCATAGCTTTGACTAGACGGACCTTTGTAGGCAAAGTAATCAGCCATGGGTGTACATGTGTTCCCCATCCTGAACCCCCTTCCCACCTGCCTCCTCATCCCATCCCTCAGGGTCATCCCAGTGCACCATCCCTGAGCACCCTGTCTCATGCATCGAACCTGGACTGGCAATCTATTTCACATATGATAATATACATATTTCAATGCTATTCTCTCAAATCATCCCCCTTTCGCCTTCTCCCACAGAGTCCAAAAGTCTATTCTTTACATCTGTGTCTCTTTTGCTGACTCGCATATAGGGTCATCATTACCATCTTTCTAAATTCCACATATATGTATTAATATACTGTATTGGTGTTTATCTTTCTGACTTACTTCACTCTGTATAATAAGCTCCAGTTTTACCCACCTCATTAGAACTGACTCAAATGCATTCTTTTTAATAGNTGCTGGGAGTGATTGGGGGCAGGAGGAGAAAGGGACGACCGAGGATGAGATGGCTGGATGGCATCATGGACTCAATGGACGTGAGTCTGAGTGAACTCAGGGAGTTGGTGATGGACAGGGAGGCCTGGCGTGCTGTGATTCATGGGGTCACAAAGAGTCGGACACGACTACGCGACTGACCTGAACTGTTGAGGTATATTCCTTCTATGTCTGTTTTCTGGAGAGTTTTTATTATAAATGGATGTTGAATTTTGTCAAAGGCTTTCTCTGAATCTATTGAGATAGTCATATGGTTTTTATTTTTCAATTTGTTAATATGGTGTATCACATTTATTGATTTGCAAATACCAAAGAATCCTTGCATCCCTGGGATAAAATCCACTTGGTTATGATGTATGATCTTTTTAATATGCTGTTGGATTTTGTTTGCTAGAATTTTGGTGAGGATTTTTGCATCTATGTTATATCAGTTATATCGGCCAGTAGTTTGTTTCGTGTGTGTGTATGGCATCTTTGTCTGGTTTTGGTATTAGGGTGATGGTGGCCTCATAGAATGAGTTTGGAGTTTACCTTCCTCTGCAATTTTCTGGAAGAGTTTGAGTAGGATAGGTATTAGTGCTTTTCTAAATTTTTGGTGGAATATAGCTGTGAAGCCATCTGGTCTCTGCTTGTGGTGGGTCTGTTAAGATGTTCTATTTGTTCCTGGTTCAGTTTGGGAAAGTTATACTTTTCTAAGAATTTGTCCGTTTCTTCCAAGTTGTCCATTTTAATGGCATACAGTTGCTGATAGAAGTCTCTTAATAATCCTTTGTATTTCTGTGTTGACTGTTGTGACTTCTCCATTTTCATTTGTAATTTTATTGATTTGATTTTTCTCCCTTTTTTTCTTGATGTGTCTGGCTTTGGTTTGTCTATTTATCTTTTCAAAGAACCAGCTTTTCGTTTTTTTGATTTTTGGTATAGTCTCCCTACCTTCTTTTTCACTTATTTCTGCTCTGATATTTATGATTCCTTTCCTTCTCCTAATTTCGGGGTTATTCTTTTTTTCTTTTTCTAGTTGCTTAAGGTGTAAAGTTAGGTTGTTTATTTGATGTTTCTCTTGAATCTTCAGTAGGCTTGTATGCTGTGAACCTCCCTCTTAGCATTGCTTTTATTGAATCCCAGGTTTTGGATTGTCATGTTTCCATTTTCATTTCTTTCTATGCATATTTTGATTTCCTTTTTTTCTTCTTCTATGATCTGTTGGTTATTCAGAAGCATATTGTTTAGCCTCCATGTGTTTGTATTTTTAATAGATTTTTTTTCCCCTTGTAGTTGACATCTAATCTTACCACACTGTGATCAGAAAAAATGCTTGAAATCATTTCAGGTTTTTTAAAAATTTAACAAGGATAGATTTATGGCTTAGGATGTGGTCTATCCTGGAGAATGTTCCATGTGCACTTGAGAAAAAGGTGAAATCCATTGTTTATGGGTGAAATGCCCTATAGATAGCAGTTAGGTCTAACTGGTCCACTGTATCATTTAAAGCTGTGTTTTCTTGCTAATTTTCCATGTGGTTGATCTATCCATAGGTGTGAGTGGGGTATTAAAGTCCCTCACTATTATTGTGTTACTGTTAATTTCCCCTTTCATACTTGTTAGCATTTGACTTACATATTGAGGTGCTCCTAAGGTGCATATATATTTATAATTGCTATATCTTCTTGGAGTGATCTTTTGATCATTATGTAGTGTCCTTCCTTGTCTCTTTTCATGGTCTTTATTTCAAAGTCTGTTTTATCTGATATGAGTATTGCTACTCCTGCTTTCTTCTGATCTTGATTTGCATAAAATATCTTTTTCCAGCCCTCCATTTTCAGTCTCTATGTGTACCTAGGTTTAAGGTGAGTCTCTTGTATACAGCTTATATAGGGGTCTTATTTTTGTATCCATTTGCACAGTCTTTGTCTTTTGGTTGAAGCATTTGACTCATTTATATTTAAAGTAATTATTGGTAAGTGTGATCCCGTTATCATTTACTTTGTTGTTTTGGGTTCATTTTTATAAATCTTTTCTGTGTTTCCTTTCTAGAGAAGATCCTTTAGGATTTGTTGAAGAGCTGGTTTGGTGGTGCTGAATTCTCTCAGCTTTTTCTTTGTCTGAAAGCTTTTGATTACTCCTCATAGCTGAATGAGATCCTTGCTGGGTAGAGTAATCTGGGTTGTAGGTTTTTCTCCTTCATCACTTTTAAGTTAAGTCCTGTCATTCCCTTCTGGTCTGAAGAGTTTCTATTGAAAGAAGCTGTTATCCTTATGGGGGTCCCCTTGTGTGTTATCTGTTGCTTTTCCCTTGCTGATTTTAATATTTGCTTTTTGTGTTTGATCTTTGTTAGTTTGATTAATATGTGCCTTAGGTTTATCCTGTTTGGGACTCTCTAGGTTTCTTGAACTTGAGTGGCTATTTCCTTCTCCATTTTAGGAAAGTTTTCAACTATCATCTCCTCAAGTATTTTCTTACGTCCTTTCTTTCTGTCTTCTTCTTCTGGGACACTTAGGATTCAAATTTTGGGGCATTTAACATTTTCTCAGAGGTCTCTGAGGTTGTTCTCATTTCTTTTAATTCTTTTTTCCCCTCTGCTTATTTTATTTCCACCATTCTATCTTCCACCTCACTTATCTGCTCTTCTGCATCAGTTATTCTACTGTCAGTTCCTTCCAGAGTGTTTTTATTCTGTTATTGTATTGTTCATTATTGACTCTTCTTTATTTCTTCTAGGTACTTGTTAAGTATTTCTTGCATCTTCTCAATCCTTGTCTCTAGTCTGTTTATCTGTAACTCCATTTTGTTTTCAAGGTTTTGAATCATCTTTACTATCATTATTCTGAATTCTTTTCCAGGTAGACTCTCTATCCCCTCCTCTTTTGTTTGGTTTGGTGGGTTTTTTATCATGTTCCTTTGCCTGCTAAATATTTCTCTGCCTTTTCATTTTGCTTAGATTGCTGTGTTTCTAGCCCTTTCTGCAGGCTGGAAGTTTGTGGCTCCTCTTAATTGTGGAATCTGCTCCCTGTGAATGGGATTGGAGTAGTGGCTTATCAAGGTTTCCTGGCTGGGAGAGCTTGCCTCTGTGTTCTGGTGAGTGGAGCTGAATCTCTTCTCTCTGGAATGCAATGAAGTGTCCAGTTGTAGTTTTGGGGTGTCTATAGGTTTGTCATGGCTTTTGGCAGTTCATCTTTTAATGCTCAGAGTTGTGTTCCCGTTTTGTTGGAGAATTAGCATGGTGTGTCTTTCAGTGGGACTTGTTGGCTCTTGGGTGGAGCTTGGTTTCAGTGTAGGTATGGAGACTTTTAGGTTAGATCTTATCTATTAATGTTTCTTGGAATCAGGAATTGTCTGATCTTCTAATGTTTTGGAGGTAAGCCTCCTGCCTCTGGCTTTTGGTCTTTCTTTTACAGTAACCTCAAGACTTCTCCATCCATACAGAACAGAAGAGAAAACTCCTAAGTTAATGATGAAACAATTCTCTACAGCCAGGAATACCCAGAGAGCATATCCTGTATTTGTTTCTCTTCATTTTTCAAAATTCTGAGAGTTCCCTCTGTCACTGGATTAGCAATTTGCAGGTGTTTAACATGAGGGATGGGTCATGCTCATGCTGCAGACTTGCAGAAATTTTCATATAACTCAGTTTTTTGAAGAGTTTTTTTAGTCTTTTCTTCACCTCAGTTAATAGAGCCTGGCAGTTGTTGGGCTGCTCACGATGGAGGGTTCAATTCTAGCTGTTTACTGAGACTGACCCATGCTTACACATCAGTGGAATGGCTAAGTTGAATCTTGCCTGCTCTGTTTCTTAAAGCCAAACCAGGTCCAGGGACCCTGCAGCCATTAGCCCAGGTGTTCCATTCATACTCATGCTGCAGACTTGCAGAAATTTTCATATAACTCAGTTTTTTGAAGAGTTTTTTTAGTCTTTTCTTCACCTCAGTTAATAGAGCCTGGCAGTTGTTGGGCTGCTCACGATGGAGGGTTCAATTCTAGCTGTTTACTGAGACTGACCCATGCTTACACATCAGTGGAATGGCTAAGTTGAATCTTGCCTGCTCTGTTTCTTAAAGCCAAACCAGGTCCAGGGACCCTGCAGCCATTAGCCCAGGTGTTCCATTACTCCTTTTCCAATGAAGAGATTATGGCCATGCAACTCAGATTGCCTCTCCTCTCCAGGCAGCAGTACATTCTGCCAGCCTTTTCTGAGATCTACAGCCATTAGTAATCTTTCTGCACTTCTTATTCTGCACTATTCACTGCGTTTGCATTTGCTTATGATTCATAATTGCAGCTGTCTCTGAGTTTCAGTAAATATTTTGTTTGCCTTTGATTTTGTCCTTGTTGATTTGTTGTTATTTTCTGTGAAGGAAAGTTGAACATTGGCTTTTCCATTTCCATTTTCAAGCCAGAAGTTTTCATGGGGATCAAATATTCTATTAATAGAATTTTGACTGTACACTTTGAGGATATTAAGCAATAAATATCAAGATAAAATTATGATCTTGCTTTTCCCTTCTTACTTGCATCAAGCTGTCTCAGCTCTACAATAGGACATGTGACTTAATTAGCTCCGTAGTCACTTTATCATACATCACAACATTGTTTACTGAACTTTAGCCAAAATATATTTAACTTATTTTCAAAATTCCAAAGTCCACCAGCAAGAGGATTATCATCCTAGGTAATTTTAGTATACTAATTGGGAAAGAGGGACATTTTAAAGTATATATTTCCACCAATTGTTGATGCCAGTAATCATTTTATTGATTCAGTTGTTCAAAAGCATTAGATATTTATTTTGCAAAGAGTATATGAACAATTCATTCGTTTCTAAAATATACTCCTGGATATTCTTTTAACCTTTAAAATGAAAAAATTATATTAGATCTAAACACACTGACTTTGATGTTATCCTTAATATAGCCAACAAGACCCAGCATGGACTGCACCCTATTAACTTTGTGATCCTGTCTCCTGTTTTTCTTGCCTGCCCTGCATTCATTCTACTCCAGCTATACTGGCGTCTTTGTTAATCTTCAAGCATGATTAACTTATTTTAGACTTAAAACCTCTTTTGCATTTGCTGTTCCCTATACTTAGAATTCCTTTCCTCATGTCTGCATGGCTTCTTCATCTTCTTCAATTCTCTGCCCAAATGTTACCCTTGCAGTGACATTTTCTCTGAGTATTCAAAAAGCAACATTAATCTTCCCAATCTCTACTCTCACCTTTTGGTCTCCCTGGTTTCCTTAATTGTTTTTTTCTACAGCTGTATTTAACTTTCTAATATACTCTTATCACCTGGTGTCCCCTATTAATATAAAAGCCTCATGAGAGAAGGGCTTTTCTTTCTGTTTTATTCACTGCCATATCCTGGATCCTTATCACAGTTCTTGGAATATTTTAAATGCTCAATAAAATGTTTTTTGATTGAATAAGAGTATTGTATGTACCACATAGTCAAAAACCAGTTAATCACTTTTACAGTAAGCAGTGAAAATCAACTTTTGTTACAATAATTTTGATTCAATACAATAACCATTTTGGGAGCAGAAGCTAAATATCCAGTATATCAGCTGGAACTCTTTAATTTGTGAGTAAAAGATTCATTTAGCCTAAACTGGCCCATGTCACCAACCTACCTGAAATTGCTTAAGGTAAAATTCAAATAATTTGAATCAGGAATCTGGCTCTGTTTCCATTGTGTTAATGTCAAGTTGAATGAACAGCAGCTCTAGAGCTATATTCTGTTTTTAAGTATTGAGAGAAAGATCAGGTCCAGTTCTTCAGTAGCTTCAGCTTCACCCAATCCATAACGTCCTGTACAGGGACTTATTAGCCTCAGATAGTCAGTCCATCAGCTGGTCAGTGTTGCCATGTCCAGGAGTACTCTGACTGAGGGCTAAGTTCATGCCTAGGCCTTGAAGTTACGAGTTTCCAGGACCACGTAGTCTGAGAGTGGGGAAGGAAGAGATTAAACAATAAGACAAAAAACAAACTAAATATTATACAAAATATGTAGGTGTTCGATAAATACTGGTTGTACATTTTATGGTCATTTCCCCTCAACAATAATTCATTTCTCTGCTTAATACTTGCAACTTATAAATGCTTGCTTCACTTTCATTCAAATGCTGGAGACTTTAAAAAATGTTTTAAATTTAACTCGGTTTTTGTTTAAGATCTTCAGATAATTGTCCTTCCTCTTCTCCTTTTGTAAGAGAAAGTTAATTGCAGTCAAGAGCTACTGTTGTGGCAACTTCATGGAATTTTCTGGGTCAGTAGGGAAAATAAAGTCAGTCTGGGTGGGAATCTTGGATGTCTTGTCCTACCACGGAAAAAGTTGCTACCTATCTTTTAATCATAGTCACAATTAAGGTTAGGTTGTCCAGATTGTTGCTCAAGACATCATTCTACCAGAAGTACCAGGATAGTGCTACAGTCTGTAAACTGTATTAGAAATCTAAAATGATTTTTAAAGTTGTATTCCATGAAGTATTGTATGTATGTTGTTGAAAGAGCCATTTTAAAAAGCACCCCAACCCTTGAAATGAGGCCTCAAGCCCTGGGAAGGCTTAAGTATAATTAGCAGGTATTGCAAATTGTATAACAAACCACCCACACCTTATTGGCTAGAAGCGGCAAGCATCTATTCCTATATTCAGAGGTCTTCCAGTTGAGGTTCAGCCTGTGGAAGAGGGCCTTCAGCTGGGTTGGCTCTAAGTTGAGGATTCACTTCTGCACAACATGCATGCCTTTTGGGACCCAGATGAAAGGGACATTGACAGCCAGGGCCATGATCCCTGCTTCACAGAAAGCAAGAGGAAACATGTGAACTCCTTTTGGTCCTGGCCTGGAAATTTCACATTGTCACTTCCTTCTGTATCTTGTTGACTAAAGCAAGTCATGTACCAAGTCTATGGTTTGAGGAAATATCCTATATGTCTAATGATAGAAATTGGAGGATCTCAGGGCTGAAGGTGTGATATATAATTATAACATAGAAGGCTGTGAAGAATTGGGAACATAGGTTCAGTTATCCCCAGTAATGAGAGATACATGCTAAATCACTTCTGAATTGAGGTTAGGAGTTACAGGATACATGTTCTGCTGAGTGAAGTTTATAGATTAGGTCTTGTGTTAGGGTTCTCCAGAAAAACAGAATAAGTAGGAAGTGTGTATACATGTGTGTGAGATACAGATAGGTAGAGACAGATAGATAGATAACAGATACAGATGTAGGTTAGATATGATTTATATGATTATGTAGGCTGACAAGTTCTAAGATGTGCAGAGTGGGCAGGCAAGCTGAAAACCCAGAAGAGCTACTGGTGTAGTTCAGTTCTGAAGGCTGGTGGGTTCCAACCCTAGGAAGAACCAGTGTTTCAGTTCAAGTATGAAGGCAGGGAAAAAAAGCCAGGGTCCTAGTTTGAAGGGCAACAGGCAGGAAGAATTCCTTTTTACTCAAGGTAGGTNAGTGGGCAGGCAAGCTGAAAACCCAGAAGAGCTACTGGTGTAGTTCAGTTCTGAAGGCTGGTGGGTTCCAACCCTAGGAAGAACCAGTGTTTCAGTTCAAGTATGAAGACAGGGAAAAAAAGCCAGGGTCCTAGTTTGAAGGGCAACAGGCAGGAAGAATTCCTTTTTACTCAAGGTAGGTGGGAATAGAGGGGGAAAGTCAGTCATTTTGTCCTATTATGACTTTCAACTGATTCAGTTCAGTTCAGTTAAGTTCAGTCTCTCAGTCGTGTCTGACTCTTTGCGATCCCATGAATCGCGGCACGCCAGGCCTCCCTGTCCATCACCAACTCCAGAGTTCACTCAGACCCACATCCATTGAGTCTGTGATGCCATCCAGCCATCTCATCCTCGGTCGTCCCCTTCTCCTCCTGCCCCCAATCACTCCCAGCATCAGGGTCTTTTCCAATGAGTCAACTCTTCACATGAGATGGCCAAAGTACTGGAGCTTCAGCTTTAGCATCATTCCTTCCAAAGAAATCCCAGGTTGATTTCCTTCAGAATGGACTGGTTGGATCTCCTTGCAGTCCAAGGGACTCTCAAGAGTCTTCTCCAACGCCACTGTTCAAAAGCATCAATTCTTCGGCGCTCTGCCTTCTTCACAGTCCAACTCTCACATCCATACATGACCACAGGAAAAATCATAGCCTTGACTAGAGGACCTTAGTCGGCAAAGTAATGTCTCTGCTTTTGAATATACTATCTAGGTTGGTCATAACTTTTCTCCCAAGGAGTAAGCATCTTTTAATTTCATGGCTGCAGTCACCATCTGCAGTGATTTGGGAGCCCCCCAAAATAAAGTCTGACACTGTTTCTACTGTTTCCCCATCTATTTCCCATGAAGTGATGGGACCGGATGCCATGATCTTCGTTTTCTGAATGTTGAGCTTTAAGCCAACTTTTTCACTCTCCTCTTTCACTTTCATCAAGAGGCTTTTTAGCTCCTCTTCACTTTCTGCCATAAGGGTGGTATCATCTGCATATCTGAGGTTATTGATTTTTCTCCCGGCAATCTTGATTCCAGCTTGTGTTTGATGAAGCTTATTCACATTAGGGAGGGCAGTCTGCTTTACTGTCTACGATTTAAACATTAATCTGATTTAAACAACACACCAGATATTGACCAAATATCTGTTCCCCAGTCCGATTGATACATAAAATTAGTTTCTATGTTTTGGGTTTGGTTTTGTGTTGATTTTCCATGACAAAAAAAAGAGAATCTGCATGAGTACTCCTTTTTCTGTCTTTTCTTACTGAGTTCTTAACCTCTTTTCCAAATAGGAAGCCAGCCAAACTTTGAAGAATACAGGTTTCAAGAGATGCCCAATTATTAGTCTTCAGCACCCATGGATCTTGGTCTGGCTTTGTTCCTAAGATTTGTACATATGGCCCTCAGTAACTCAAGAGAATGAAAATTCCCTTTCCTTCAAGAGAGAACTGCACTCTGTGGGCATTGAAGTCTTGATTCATATGACCTCATTGTGGAACTCAGCATTAAAACAGTGGGTAGGGATCTCAGAGGCTACTTAATAGTACGCTGGTGCCTGACGTTTCTTCTTACGGGTGTGGTACATAGAAGTTGTGGTGATATTTTTGCTGATTCTTTTATGGTGAACTGACTTGTGAGTCAATAAGTAGATTTTTATAATTTTCTCATTCACTTGCATAATAATAGGAATGTCCAAAGGACAGGTTGAAGAAGCCACAAATAACAAAGTATCTGAGTTAAAATGTGATCTTTAGACTCTGATGCTGGGAGGAATTGGGGGCAGGAGGAGAAGGGGACAACATTGGATGAGATGGCTGGATAGCATCACCGACTTGATGGACGTGAGTTTGAGTGAACTCCGGGAGTTGGTGATGGACAGGGAGGCCTGGTGTGCTGCAATTCATGGGGTCACAAAGAGTCGGACACGACTGAGTGACTGAACTGAACTGAAAGGTGGGATTGGAGAACCTAACTATGTGAAATGTCAAAGGAGAAGGCCCAAAAGTGGTTTCAGTACTGTCCAAAGAAAAATGATGTAAATTTAATGAATAGTAAAGACCATACAGGTATATTTTTATGGTTGCCTTTAAGGAGAAGAGTTACATATGAGATCCTACTTGGAAGTTTCCAGAGAAATAAAAATAATCGTTTTATCCCTCTGCTTAAAGAACTTATACTTTGGTTTGATTAAAGGATAAAGTGTCAATGTATGAAGATGAGACTAAAAGACAGATCTGGCTATGTAACATTGAAGGCTTTTATCATGAAGCCAGTGAGTGTGAACCTTTCTATATGGGTGGTAAGCACTCCTAATAATCTAAGATTAAGATCTCGATAAAATTAATTAAGCAGCAGAAGGACAGAATTGGTAAGTTTCTGGAAAAGTTGCATTAGTGGTAGTAAGAAGGACAGATGAAGTCTTCATCAGAATTTTTGAAAGATTTAAGCATTGAAGTTTCTGTGGGAGCCCTTTATGCAGTTCAAACGATACAGAAAGCATATGCAAATGTTGAAACTAAAAGAACATTTAAAATGTAAACGTCATTATTATAACTTCCTTCCAGAGATTCTAATTTTTTTTTTATGGTTTTTTTTTTAATTAATTTTTATTTTTTTAGTTTGTTTTGCTTTACAATACTGTATTCATTTTGCTATACATTGACATGAATCAGCCACGAGTATACATGAACTCAAATCTGGACAAATTTGTTGAACCTAAGCTCTCCTCATATTTTGTATTTTTTTTATTGGCACCCAGTTATAACTGGGTGATCTAGTGTTCCATCAAGATTTGAACTAAAGCAATAGCAGTGGGGAAGCATAGACAAAGGAAATTTTAAAAGGTAGAGTTGAAAGAAGTTTGTGATTAACTGGCAGAGGAAAGGTCAGGGATTTGCATGTTTCTAGCTTGGAACCATGGGAAAATTAAAATGAAAGCCATAGGAGAAAGCAACATTTGGAAGCATATTATAAATCTGAAATGTACATGAATTCTTACTGTATCATATAGAAGTAGTTTGGAAACAAGTTTTCCTGGTGGTAGAGATTTTTTTTTTTTTCTAAATTTATATGGACTAAGTTTATGTTGTTAAAATCAATTTCCCTGGTGGCTCAGATGGTAAAGCGTCTGTCCGCAACGCAGGAGACCTGGGTTCGATCCCTGGGTCGGGAGGATCCGCTGGAGAAGGAAATGGCAATCCACTCCAGTACTATTGCCTGGAAAATCCCATGGACAGAGGAGCCTGGTAGGCTACAGTCCATGGGGTCGCAAAGAGTCGGACACGACTGAGCGACTTCACTTCACTAAGTTTATGTTGTTAATAATGGCAATTCAAATAACTTCCAGAACCTAACACAGATTTGAGATTCGGAATCAAAATTTTACCTTTATATTATCTAAACAGCTTTTTGATGACAGATGTCTAATTATTTGGAGAAAATCTAACTTTCATTACCAAGTTGCAAGCATTATGATTTTCGTCAATTTTGTAATATTAGTTACACCTATCATGATTTCAACTCCTTCAGCCACAGATGAATGTGGAACCAAATAGTTTCAGAGTTCTAAAGAGCTCACTTCTGCTATAAAATTGTGAAATCCCCTTCATTAATTCGACGAGTGTTTCTTTGGCACAGTAAACACACACAATCTGCAAGTAGCCCTGATATCTGCTATAGTGTATGAAAGAATCTAGTCCATTCTTTATGTCCTAATGCATCTTTGACCTGATCTATTATAAAATGCTGGAATTGAAAGAAAGCAACAGTGAAGTGGTGGATGTTTTGTTTGGTGTTTGGTTGTTATTTTTAATCTTATTGTGAATCATGGTACACTTTGAAATGTTGTTAATAAATATAAACAGACTTAAAAGAAAATATTCAGACTGACTTGGGGTTTGGATTCTGACATAGAAGCATGGCTTCTCCTCCTACTCCTTCTCCTCTTCATCTTATCTCTCTCCTCCTCCATGGGTGTTAAATATAAAAATTAAAAAAAAAATGAATTTAGTTCTTCTCAGGTTCTTATAGCTGTTGATTTGGCTGTCTGCTGACACTGTTGTTCTTTACACTCTGGGAGAAAATCAGCATGAAGACAGTGACCCTGTGTACTTGTTGTAGATGAGGGCAAACAGAAAATGATATTAGTTGCTTGAACAGGGTAGACTGTCCCATGGAGGAAAATAACAGCTGTCTTCTACTTTCTGTTTTTCTAAAAGACCAGTGAGGACTTAAAAGGAGAAAGAACTGGAGAGGACAGTGATTACCTTAAGGATTAGATCTGTTACCCTGGTGAAGTCTGCAAATACTGTTTCTAGGTGATGAGTTGAATGTCTCTTGAGTAAAATAAATTTCAACTAAGGGATTAGCAGTAAATCTTTATAGGAAAATATCTCTCAGTTATTAATTATGACAGTATGGTATTGTTTCACTCATTAACTCTGTTGTTACGTAAATATTATTTTAAAAGATCAGAAAGAATATACTATTTGTTGAAAAAGTTCAAATTTCTGAGTTTTATCACAAGTTTAGCCTTTTATTTAAAATTAAATCATCGAAAAGGATTCTTTTCATGAAGCACAGCATTTTCCTGGCCTTCTTAGTGAATTTACAAACTGAAATATTTTAAGTCTTTTATCAAAAATATGGTAGATATAGGTTTCATAAATGTCTCATATATTGCTGTATCCTTCTGTTGGTATTTTTTATTTTTAAAAAGTAATCAAAAATGCATTGTGAGCTCAAGGAATAGCATATATGCTTCAGGTTAGCACAATAATGTCTCTGACCTTTAAACCTGATGCAACTGTTCTAACAGCTCTTTGTGAAAGGACACCAAATACTGAAGAAATTGGAAAGGTTAACAAAGTTAGTGGACAAAATAAACTTGATACTGAGAATGAACTTTCACATGTAGCAAAAAAATAAACACTATTCTCTTAGGCTGACCATCAAAGGATGTTTAAGATGCCTATATGCTTGTTAGTGCTAAATTCATACTCTCTTTTGAGAATTGTTTATACAAAGGGTTACTAAATTCATAGTGAGACAGTTACTGTAAATTCATAAAAGCTAATATGTATGGGATCATTTTAAAACAATTGAAGTCTCAGCACCATTGCAGTGGCAATATACTTAAGAACTTGCTATTCTTTCAGGTCATTTTCATGACATCCAAATATAAGGCCCCTATGTAGACCCCAGTGAATTACTCCCCTATATAATTTACAGAATTTGGGTCCAAAATATAACCTGTATGCTTAGCTACTACAAAGTAATGTAAAGCTTGACTTCTGTTACTGACACATTTTGGAAGTTCACAGCTCAGGCTGACTCTATAATGGAAATTAGGTATCAAATTACTTTTCCCTTGTAGAAATAGTATAGAGAAAAATTACTGTAAAAGCTGTCTATCACCTGGAACATAGTGTGGAAGTCTCCTAAAAACACTCTGTGATGGTAGGTAAGTTTCTGCCTAGTTACCGCTTATCATCTACAGAGTTTCCTTGACATTTCCTGAACACTGCACATCAGTATATAGATGTAATGATGGTTCTCTCTCCTGCACACAAGTGCTCCTTAGAGAAATCAGTTCGGTTCATTTCAGCTGCTAAGCTGTGTCCCACTCTATGTGACCTCATGAATCATAGCACGCCAGGCCTCCCTATCCATCACCAACTCCCGGAGTTCACTCAAACTCACGCCCATCAAGTCGGTGATGCCATCCAGCCATCTCATCCTCTGTCGTCCCCTTCTCCTCCTGCCCTCAACCCCTCCCAGCGTCAGAGTCTTTTCCAGTGAGTCAACTCTTTGCATGAGGTGGCCAAAGTACTGGAGTTTCAGCTTTAGCCTCAGTCCGTCCAATGAACACCCAGGACTGATCTCCTTTAGGATGGACTAGTTGGATCTCCTTGCAGTCCAAGGGACTCTCAAGAGTCTTCTCCAACACCACAGTTCAAAAGCATCAATTCTTCAGCATTCAGCTTTCTTCACAGTCCAACTCTCACATCCATACATGACCACTGGAAAAACCATAGTCTTGACTAGACGGACCTTTGCTGGCAAAGTAATGTCTCTGCTTTTCTATATGCTGTCTAGGTTGGTCATAACTTTCCTTCCAAGGAGTAAGCGTCTTTTAATTTCATGGCTGCAAACACCATCTACAGTGATTTGGAAGCCCCCCAAAATAAAGTCTGACACTGTTTCCACTGTTTCCCCATCTATTTCCCATGAAGTGATGGGACCGGATGCCATGATCTTTGTTTTCTGAATGTTGAGCTTTAAGCCAACTTTTTCACTCTCCTCTTTCACTTTCATCAAGAGGCTTTTAGCTCCTCTTCAGTTTCTGCCATAAGGGTGGTGTCATCTGAATATCTGAGGTTATTGATATTTCTCCTGGCAATCTTGATTCCAGCTTGTGCTTCTTCCAGTCCAA